>KN825643.1:0-15337 GCA_000827395.1 Paxillus rubicundulus Ve08.2h10 | reverse complement strand
TGCACTTCATCGGTTGGGTGTACATGTGGGCTGCTATCATCCACTGGATCACTGCTACGCTGAATTGTGAGTCTGGCAGCACACGCCCTCTATCGAGATTAGTTGTTGACCGGGAGACTCAGGGTGTAACTTCTTGAAATACGTCACTCGCTTCTCCTGTGATACCTTCGGATTTTACGTCTCCTGGGTATACCTCCAGTATGGCGTGCAGGTTATCACCCGCCAGTTCAGTGGGGGCACCGACGGTGCATTCGTCGCCATCATCCTTGCACTTCTCATGCTCGTCACTTCCTTCCTTTTTCAAGCGCTGTCGAAAAGAGCGTGTTTCCACAGCATAATTCGGCGCTGTTTCGCAGATTACGGCATGCCAATTTCGCTGGTTGCAGCATCTGGCATGGCGTATTGGGGACGCTTCAACTCTGCGAATTCGTCCACTTTGCCTGTGGGTGCTGCTTTCCGAGCTGCCAATGGCAGGGCGTGGCTCGTCAAGTTCTGGGAGCTTGACGGCAAATGGGTCGGCATCGCCCTTCCATTTGGTATAGTGTTATGGATTCTGTTCCTCTTTGATCACAACGTCTCAGTATGTCATCAATCGCTAGCTCAGCGTGCAGCCTCTGGGGTTAACTTCGGAATTTAGTCGCTGATTGCGCAAGGTTCGCAATTTCCTCTGCGAAAACCTCCTGGGTTCCACTATGATTTCTTCCTCCTCGGAATCACCACCTTCGTGGCAGGCCTAATCGGCGTTCCCGCACCAAACGGATTAATACCGCAAGCACCTATTCATACTACGTCCCTCCTTATCATGGGCCATCCTTCCAGAAACGTAGACGAAGAAGAACAGGCAAATACACCTGCAAGTCTCAGTAGGGCCGTGACTACCCGTGTAGAAGAAAGGGATGTTGATACATCTAAGCTTGCGCAAGAAGTGCCCATTGCCGTGGTCGAGCAGAGGGTTTCGAATCTTGCCCAAGGTGCCCTGTGCCTGGTCCTATTGACTGGGCCGTTTCTGCATATTCTCAACCTCATTCCACGAGGTGTTCTGGCAGGACTCTTGTGCGGTCTTTCCGCTCTTCTGATGATACTCCTTGCTGAAGCAACGTGGCAGCTGGTACATGGGAGCAGACGCCCTTCGAGGCAATGGCATCACGCTGAAATTACTCTACCTCATCCAAGACAAAACACTCACGCCGCCTGACGAACCTCTCCGCAAAGTCCGCAAGTCCCATCTGATATTGTTCGTCACCATCCAGCTCTTGGGGTTTGGTGCAGCTTTTGCGATGACGCAGACGATAGGTAAGTACACCGTTTTATTAAATCCAACCCTGTCAAGTCATTGGACCCATGTGATATTATTATCGGAATAGCTGCTATCGGGTTCCCGGTGGTCATCCTCCTCCTCGTCCCCGTCCGTACATTGATCATCCCTCGACTTCATTTTACCCCCGGAGAGCTCTCCATATTGGATGGTCCAACCGCTTCCCCTTTCGTGAGTATATTTCTTGTCTCGTGCTATCTACCAGGATGGCTTAGTCTTGACGTTATCCAATAGACCATGAAATCCGTTGGGGGCTCATTATAGAGTGTGACAGGAAATGATGTTGTCGCAAGTCGGGGGTTCGCGTTGTGCATACGCCCTGTCCCAAGTGACAGTCAGCCAGCTGTAGCCTATAGTATATTTCACATGATGTAAGACTTCGGAATGATGTTTCTTGTACCCAGTCCCAATAACATATGTACAATGTGTATACATTTCCCAAATGCTAACTACTGGCCACCATATGCTGGCCCTTACCTGACTTGAGGTTCTGGTAGATGTGCACATGGTCTTCGAGTTGATACCCATCCGCTGAAATGCACAAGAGGTAGAGAAGCATAGACTTGCTAACCTGACTATCTTGGGTCTTAATACACTTGAGGTCATATGCACACCTATGCTTCCTGCTACTTCATCTATGTCCTATCTGCCTCTTCATTGCTAATGTTTGACAAAAACTATAAGAGGGCAGTGATTGCCCAGACTACTAGGGATTAGCTAGGAGTAGTAAATAGGTATAAAGTAGACTCACCTCCTGCCTAAGGAGGGCAAAGAACAACTGAGGAATCTGAATTAAAAAGTAAGTATATATATGTAGTTGAATGGGGGAGAAGCACTCACTAATAATGACAGGGGATTAGGAACAGGAACATTGAATGGAGATGGAAATGGGGATAAGCAATATAAGATAATGATGGAATGCAACTAGAGTCTTGGGAGGAATGATAAGGAAGGGATGGTAGAATAGGATGACAGTCCACACAAGTTCCAGACAGACCTCAAGTGGAATCATGATCTCTGGGTTTCTGAGGCTCTGGAGTTCACTGTACTTCTTTGTCACTCCCACTCAAGTGCATTCATAGTCCCATACCCCTAACAAATTTCCAGTGCTGTTCCTAAAAGTGAGGTTTTGTGAGGATGTCTGGTACCATGTTGTCTGTGGGAACATAGCAGACGATGGCTTCTCCTTTTCTGACAAGGTCATCTTGGACAAAATGGTACTTCCTTTGGATGTGCTTGGTCCACACCTGGAATTGAGGATCATGGCTTGGAATGATAGTGGCCTGGCTATTGCAGTGGAGGGCAGTTGGCCCCTTTTGTGGATGTCTGATTTCCTTGAAGAAACTCTGAAGTCATGTGAGATGTTGGCTGGCAAGACTAAGTCTGATGTACTCTGACTCTGTGGTGGAGAGTGCAACCATGCTCTGCTGCTTGCTGGACCAGGAGATAGCTCCCTGATTACTGAGGAAGAGGAATCTGGAGGTGGAGCAGGAATTGTTTGGGTCCTGGGACCAACTTGCATTGGAGTACCCCTGAAAGTCCATGTCCATGGATATCTCGAAGCTGTCAAACTGGAGTTCCATGTCCTTGGTGGCTTGGATGTATTGGAATATGCATTTCATTGCTTCCCAGTGCATTTGCTTTGGTGTGGCACTAAAATGGCTGAGGGTTCAAACTGTGCATGCAATGTCTGGATGTGTTCTGAGCATGAGATACATCAAGGAACCAATGACTGTGAGATAGAAGACTTTCTGGCCCTCAATGACCATTTCCAGGAGGATTTGATGATTTTCCAGGTCTGTGGTGGAGAGTTTACAGTGGTATACCATCAGAGTCCCCCTGGGTTTGCTTGTGGTCATTCCAATGTGATCTAGTATGGTCTAGGGGTATTGGCACTGTAATAAGGAAATGGTCCAGAGTTTCTGGTCCTGATTGATTTTTATCCCAAGGATATATTTGGCTTCTCTGAGATCGCACATTTTAAATGCTGCTGAGTGTTTGACCTTGACAGAGTTCATGAACTGTCTGGAGGAAGCCACTATTAGTAGGCTGTCCACATAAATAACCAGGACATGAACTTGCCCATCCTTCTGGAAAACATAGAGGCACATCTCCACATCAAGGCAAGCAAATCTGAGTGCTCTGGGCTTCTTGTCTAGGGTCTTGTTCCAAGTCCATCCAGCTTGCTTTAGTCCATAAAGTGAGCACCAGAGTTTCCAGTGATACCTGGGCTGGATATGGACACAGTCAGGAGGAAGTAGGTAGAAATCCTCTTTCAATTCTCCATTTGGGTAAGCAGTGGAGACATCCATTTGGTCCAGCTTCAACATATCCCAACAACATCTGGTTGTACTTAGACTTCTCTTTCTTGTGTTCCCATTTCCTGTTCCCAAATTCTTGGATTTCATCTATTTGTAATCATATCTGCCTTATGTCTGTTTCTGTTATGTTTCCTCTCTTTGCCATCATTTGTTTCTCCTTACTAATTCCATGTTCCAATTCATCATCCACACACCTTACATTAGTAATCCCAACATAGCTTTCTTCCACTGTGCATCAGAATTCCCTAACTCCTGACACCAACCCAGATATATCCTTTTGGACTCCCAGCATATAAACCCTTGTAACTTTTCCTATGTTTCCTCAGTTTGAATATCAACTAGATCTCAATCCCAGAAATGACAAAATTTGCCAGAAAAGTGGACTAGACAGGGATTGAACCCATAGCCTCCAGAGTCATACAGTGGCGCTCTTCCAACTGAGCTACCAGTCTGTTGGGACTAGATCCTAGCTCAAGCATCAATAGGCATTAGACAGTAAGCACTGTGCTTGCTACCATTTGACAAGAAACCCTCTGACCCTCTGAACCCCTTCCTCTGATCCTCAAGTTGAACTCAGGACTTTAATCTGACCCCTGCCCAAAATTAAGAGACAGGACTCATACAGGGGTGCAACACATACATTGAAGCCACAGTCTCTTACCTACCTAACACCTCCAGATTCCTTCCCCTGACACCCCAATCCTTCGGGTTCACTCTGGACACTCCAAGATTGAACCAGACTCTGATAGTCCTGAAGGGTTTCTGTGGATGCTATAAAGGCCCCTCAGAATTCTGGAGCTTCTGGAGCTTCCACAGCAGGTTCTAGTTGTTGTCCACCATGGAATTGAGCCTTTTGTGCAGCCTCCTCATTCACAGTCTGTTGGTAGTCCTGATCCCAGTCAGCTTGTTGGCATTGCTGATTGCTTCTCCAAACTCTAGCTACAATCTGGGCTGGTGCGGGTCTCTCAAGAGATGGAGGTTGGGGTTGCACAGGAGCAGGAGTGAGGACCAGAGCAGGGGACAGATTCATGTTGCTTGGCACAGTGCATGAGATTGTCAATGGTAAGACTCGGTGGTTGTTGTGCCTCTGGAGCATCTGGAGGTGTATTGTCAGCTCCCACTGTTCTATGCAGGTACAGAGCTCAGAACTCCAGGTTCTACTCTTCCAGGTCCTCATGCTCTGGCTCATGTTGCCTCAGAAGGCTGACATATTTCGCCTGGATTAACAAATCTGGCAAATGAACTCAGTGACCAAAATTAGTTTAACTATGTACAACATTTGAATGTAGCACAAACTCTCCCAGAGGGTACAAATGTCTACAGAAATGTGCCCACTTTGGGACATAGGCAGGCAAGCACAAAAATGAGTAGACAAAAGAGCCGAGACAAACCAAGATGGGATGTCCAACATGTAGTACATTCTCCATGCTGTATCATAAGCTCATTACATTGATAAAGGGCTCACAACAGGATTGTCAGCACAAAGTTGGGTGTACATGTCCTTTTAACTAAACCCCAACAGGACACCAACGAGGTCTTTCCACCCCCTCTTCACAGCAAATCTAACACCACCTCCGTACTCGTCCGCCAGCCACTCCAGGTATCGAGCATCCAATGAGCTGAGGGGCCCAAGCTCGAACGATAGGATATCCTTGGGCGTGATGTATATGACGTCGCCATGCTCTGGCGGCGACGCGAGTGGAGCATCAACAAGCTGAGGGGGCGCTGGAGGAATCAAGCTCGCAAGGCAAGAGAGCTGAAAGCACGTGTTTGCATGGAAAGTCTGGAGCAGCGCGCACGTCGTTAAAACCTGTCGCTCTCTCCGCTCGCTTAGGACATGGTCCATGTCTGGTTCTAGCCCACTCGACACTGGTACCGAAGCCGACGTGAGCGCAGAACTTGATGACGCGTGACGTCGATTAACTTCGTTGGGCGACGAAGACGATCCACCGGAACTTCCGCCCCTCAATGACATCGCACCCGATTTCCGCATGCCCTTGATATTCGGACTTAGGATCATACTCGGCCGACCTTCGATACCCATTCCCAGGTTCCTTACATATGCTCCGTCCATGTTCAGGTCGTCATCTCCCTCCAGCCGCACGCTTCCCCAGTTTGCGATCGAGCCGTTGCCAGTCGAGTACGATGCGGTAGAATTGGCGCGCCAGGACCCCATCCAGAATCCAGCACAGACAATACAGACGTCTTCGTAGATCTGCCATGCGTCTGTCCAGGTGGAAAGGGTCTTAATTTTGGGATCGAGCTCCGAGGAAACTTGGCAACAATCCTGTGTGCAGTCATTTCCTTCCAGTCGTAAGATGCGATCCAATTCGTTCCACTATATGGCTTTTCAGTCGTCATTACATCCACCCGAAGTGACCCTACGTACTAATTTCACATCGCTCCAAGTGAATCGAACAAGAGAAAGCCGATGAGTTGGGGCTTTCAAGCCCGGTGGGTGCTGAGTCGGTTTAGACATGTACAACGCCGGTCTCGACGTTCTCGAAGGCGTTGAAGTCGTCAAGTGAATCACGAGATCGTAGTACGAGGGTTTCTCGAGGAAAATTGCATCCGTCGTGCATGCGATCCACCCGCGGCCAGACTTTCCTTCGTGGTGCATCTTCTCTAGGTCGCTTAGTGTGACCATGCCGAGCACCCTGATTCCTTCTTTAGATTTACCGTTGAGTCGGGTGCGATACCATGAGGAGGGGTCCTCGGTCCCATCTGATATTAACAGCGAGGGATCCAGTTGTGCTTCATAGCAGATATCGGCAGCAACCTGGCAGAGAATGCATGCGGCCTCTACTGGCGGCAATGTGTAGATTAGGATACGCCGACGCCCAAGTACGTGTTTGTATAGCGTCAGCGCAGACGGACCAAGTATGCGCAGCAGGTGCGGAAGGTGCTGAGTTGGATTCGATGGCGAATACTCGTTGGGCTGCGAAAGAAGTCCTGTTAGTATGCTCGCGACGGCACTCCACAAGTCCTGTACTGACGTTATCAAGCTCGTAGCTCCATCCATGCCAATCCCCAGCTCCGCTAAGATCGGCCCTTCGAATCATGCGCTCCCCGAAAAAAGCCCTCGCAGGCTCCCAGTCACCTTCGACGGGTTCTAGCACACCTCTACTCTCCAGGGACGAATAAATGGTGTCTACAAGTGTCTTGAGCGCATCCACGTGTCTCCATGGCCTCGGACGGGTTGATTTTGCAAGTAATATGCCCAGAGAGGAAAGTCGAAATCCACGCTGGCCTTGCTCAGTTGTGCGACGCCGACGAAAGATGCCAACACCTGAGTGAATGTCTTTCGTGAAGTAGCTGTGTATGAATCCAGTGAATGTTGAGAGAGCGCGAGCGTCGGAGAAATTAAACGTACACAACGTCCCGATCAACCAGATGCAGGCCACTTGGTAAAGTGCTGAATTCGACACCATCGAGCTGGAGGTCTGCATGTCCGAACCTTGTGAGACAAAATCCAAGGGGAGATTTTGCTAAATACCATCGCTAGCCTTCAAGCACCAGTCCACCACGTTGCCCTTGGTTGGATGGAAAGAAGCATGGAATATGGCAACTATGGAGTGAAATCCGATCATCCATCAACATAACGACTCAAAGAAAAATCCAGAAAACGCAGACCTACCTATATCCTGAGGTGCGCGTTCTCTTTGCTCGACGTTCTCCATGGTCCTTCGATAGCTGCGGGCTGCTGTTGCCAGCACGCAGCATGCGTTGGCCACCTGTCAACGCTGTGCAGGCAAATAGGGTACAGTTGCGGACACGCAAACCCCACCAAGTTTGTAACAAAAGAACAAGAGTTTTGGCACAAACTAAGACTAGATTTGGACTGGGACAGTGAAAAGGAAGCTAAAAACAGTTGACCGAAGTTTTTCTCACGACATTTTCCATCCGCCAAAAATTTGGCTGATTTCCAAAAATATTGTGTACCCCTTTTGGGCATGTTGTATCACATAATGATGGCATAAGAGTTTCTCACGGTAACTGAGCCCCACCGTGAGAATGTATGGCAACGAAAAAGTGCACGCAGGATGCCGAAAGGCCCCTGCGTGCCCGAGCAACCTGTGGGTCTAACAAGGTGGAGCCTCCCACCCCCCACTTGTTCTACTGTTTGCAACCAATCCAGCCTGGGGTAGCCACTCTCACACAGTCGTGGCTATGACTTGAGTCAAATCCCTGGGTAGGGCATTAGATTGGTAGTTGGTACCCTAAGCATCAGCCAGATGGACTAGTGGTAGGGGCAGTGGCTGTAAGCCCCCTGATGAGAACTGTCATGAGTTCAAAACTGCTGCCTCCACTTTCTTTTCCTGCCCCTTGTCATACTGTACATGTGATCCACCACATGGCCCAGTCCTTATCTTTGGAGAGGGGCATCCTGATGGATGACTAAGCAGGTGGACAGCCCAGCATGTTCTCTTGTGCACACCAACTGGGTACTGGGGTCCTCATGCCTCAGCCACAGTACTAACATCAATTGCCATCATTGCCTGTTGAGAAACTGCCCACTCTGCTGCCTTCCTGCTCAATCCTGGATGATAAGCACTCATGAATTGGAAGGATCTATTGATGAAACAACAAAGGACCCTCAATGGAACATGAGTCCAAGATTCTGGCTGCAGCTTGCTTGGCTGCTGCAAAGTTAGGCTTTGATACTTCATGATATTGGTACTTGCACCAGCCCCAGTACTGATGCCACAACTATTATTGATAATATTGAAATCAAGCAAAGAAATTACATACCATTTCAATAGGATTCAATCAAGTTTGCAGTGAAACTTGGGCAGGAAAATGCATAGATGCCCTGCTTCATCAATAAAATTCTCCAGCATGGAAACCTGATTGATGAAATATTTGTGTTGGCTAAGGAGTCATGCCATGCAGCACCCCATGCTCTCACATGGACAAACAGGCAACCATTTTGTCTTCAATCCAGTGACATCAAATCATTGCTCCTCAAGAACAGACTTCAGTCCTTTTGGCATGCTGGAAGCAGTGATCATCTTCTGTGTGAGTCCTCATTTGGTTTCATTGGGATTTGGGGAATAATGGTGTCATGCTGCTTCTGTTGCTTTCCATCATCTGATTTGTTCATCTTGAATGCTTTCAGTGCATCTGGTGGAAGCAAGTGAAACTGAAAAGTGCCTGATATCCAGGACTTGTCAACAAACACCTGTGTGTGTGATTCTGAACAGACTCATTTTGGAGGAGAGGTTGACTGTTTGCTGACTTTCCCTGCTTCTCCACTGGAAACTACTCAAAAATCTGATAATGACAGCTGAGTGCCCGAACACGGCATGCAAACCACACTCAGATTCTCAAGAGTAAGTGATATTGGTTCTGGAACTCATGCTTATGTTCCTGCTGCAGAACTCTTGGAACCCAATCAGCATCCTTCTTATTTTCCTTCTCAACCATCTCTGCCAGCCTCTGGCCAAACTCAATGTCATCTGACATCTCCAACTCAATCTCATGATCAATATCAAGAACAGGTTTTCCTTCTTCAATCTCTTGTTCATATTCTTGTTCATAATTGATATTTAGCCTACCAAATGCAATCACAAGTTTCTTGGCTTCCAAATCTGATCATTCTGAGTTGGAATGCTCAGGTATTGGTTGCAAGGGACTCAGAAATTGATGGCAGAGGTGACCAATGTTGGTTTTGCAGTCTGATGGTGTTTCTTGATTTTTTTTTGATTGACCACCAGGCATGATAAGGATTGTTAATTAGTCAGTAGCAGAGTCTATTTTCACCTTTTTGTGATGATTTCAATGCTTATTTTTTTCACAGAATCATTCATAACTCAGTGAAAGGAGTCATTTGCACTTTTTTTGGGATTTCTTTTTGATGTCCCACCAATTTTTGGGGTGAATCTTCTGAATATACAGGAATTTAATTTTTTTGCTTGTGCAGTCATCTCACATGTACTCTTTGTAGCCCAAATATGGTGTTTCCAATGGTTATTGTGGTGTTGTGGTGTTGCAAAAACTCATCAAGTAAATTGTTTGAGTTTGTGTGTCTGCAACTGTAGCAGTCTCATAACATAATCAAGTAGTGTTGCCATGGCTACTCTGGCTTTTGCTGGCTTATGTGGAAACTTGGCTTGTGGAGCTGATTTTAAATGAGCTGTATGGGTTGGCTCAGCTCCACTAGCCACTACAGCTGGCTGGTAGTCATGGGCATGGAGTTGTGGCTCAATGACATATCCCATGTCGCACAAATCAACTCTGCTCCTCTGGAGCCCACGCCAGACCAAGTCTGCTTTCCCACCAATACACAAGTCTGCTTCTCTGTTAAGATGCTGAATCCTCCAGGCTGTCCAGAGTTGTTGGAGGCAGAGCAGACATTGGCTTCAACTTATGTGTTGCGCCCTTGTTTGAGTTCAGTCTGGTATTTACGGAGTGGGCGGAGTAATGGCAGAGTGGAGCAGAGTAGCAAAGGGGTGGTTGGAGGTCAGAGGGTCGGAGTGACAATGAGAAGGCCAGCTTCAAGCATCAAGAGAGGGATATGGACAGAGAAGAGGAGTGATCAGGGTTGATATTCAAACTGAGGAATACAAAATACAAGAGGGGTTTATATACTATGGGGACAAGTAAACACAGAGGGCACCAGAGTGCTGGAGTGGAGCAGAATGTGAGTCAGAGGTATCAAAGAGATAGGAATAAGTCGGGAAATGTCAGAATGAGTCAGAAGTTGGATTATTTGGAAGGTGGGATTATTAGATATGTCAAATGTCTGTCAGAAGTGAAGGATGAGGAACAAGGTATGGGGATCAGGGGTAAGAGAGATAAGTGGAAAGGCAGAAAGTGATAAGGCAGAGAAGCAGAGAAGCAGACTTGATAAGGCGAGAGAGGCAGAGTTAGTCTGGAGTAGGCTCTGGAGGAGTGGAGTTGACTTGTCAGGACATGGTATATGACATTCTCTGCCTTTCCACTTCTATCTAATACTTCCATTCATGTGCCTTGTTCCTTATCATTCATACCTTTGACAGATGTTTGACATCTCTAATAAGTCCACCTTCCAATTATTTCCACTCTGACTCACCTTAACTTGTTCTGACTCGCCTTGACTCCTATTGACTCATTCTGATACTTCTGACTCACATTCTGCCCACCTCTGGTATTCCAGTGTCCTCTGTGTTTACTTGTCACTGTAGTGTAAAAACCCTTCTTGTATTTTGTATTCTGCAGTTCAAATATCAACTTTGGTCACCCCTCTGCTCTGTCTGTCTTAAGTCCTCCTCTTGACACTTGAAGCTAGGCTTCTGCAGAGTCAATGGAATCACCATCCCATGTGGAGTCTTGGCAGTTGTGGACTATTGTTTTGCCCTCAAGGTGAATGCAGATGGGTTATCATCCAGATAGACTGTGATGCAAACATCAAGCATATTAGCAAATATTGTATTGATAAACCACTGGAAAACAGCTGGAGCATTGGTCAAACCAAACAGCATGACAAGCCACTCATAGAAGCCATGAGAGTCAAGGAGGTCAGAGTTGTGGACAGAAATGAAGTTGACAAGATTGGGTGTGGAGATTTTGGAGGATGGAGTCTGAGCATTGGGTGGAGGAGGCACTTGATCATTATTGTCATTAAAGGGGTTTCTATCTCCGTCATGTCTGGGGTTGTCATCTTCATGTGGGTTGCAATCCAGTGGAGCAGATGTGCTGTTGCAAGGATGTGAAGTTGGCATGTTCAGAGGGAGGAGAGATCCAGAGGCAGACACATTGATGTGACAGGAGGAGAAAGAGCAGAGTTGGCTAACCATGTCAGATCCTCTGTGATTAGTCATGAAGGAGCTAAGTTGCGGTAGCATAGGAGTGACAGAGGGATTTTGTGAAAGTGTGTGAATGTGAGTTTGAACTCTAGCCATGAAGAATAGGAGTTAGCAAACTCAAACAAGTGGGAATTCAAATATACTGTTAAGATCATAGGGTTCCTCCACTGCTGTCCTGGAGTTTGTTGGAGGAGCAGAGGTTGGAGGTCAGATGGTCAGAGTGACAATGAGAAGACTGGCTTCAAGTATTGGGATAGGGACTTGGACAGAGCAGAGGAGTGATCAGGGTCAATGTTAAGATACTGAATCCTCCGGGCTGTCCAGAGTTGTCGGAGGTGGAGCAGACGTCGGCTTCAACTTATGTGTTGTGCCCTTGTCCAAGTTCAGTCCAGTATTTATGAAGCGGGTGGAGTAACGGCAGAGCAGAGTAGCAAAGGGGTTTGGATGTCGGAGGGTAAGAGTGATGACAAGAAGACTGGCTTCAAGTGTTGAGTGAGGGACTTATGTTGGACAGAGAGGAGGAGTGATCAAAGTCAAAGGAAGTGGAGGTTGGAGGTCAGAGGGTCAGAGTGACAATGAGAAGGCTAGCTTCAAGCATCAAGAGAGGGACATGGACAGAGCAGAGGAGTGATCAGGGTTGATATTCAAACTGAGGAACACAAAATATAAGAGGGGTTTATATACTATTGGGACAAGTAAACATGGAGGGCACCAGAGTGCCAGAGTGAAGCAGAATGTGAGTCAGAGATGTCAAAAAGATAGGATTAAGTCAGGAAGTGTCAGAACAAGTCAGAATCAGATTAATTGGAAGTTGGGATCATTAGATATGTCAAATGTCTGTCAAGTGTGAAGGATGAGGTACAAGGTACGGGAATCAGGGGTAAGAGAGATAAGCAGAAAAGCAGACAAGTGATAAGGCAGAAAAGTGGAAAGCAGACTTGGGTATAGGTGGAAGATGGATTTGGTGCAGAGTAGGCTCCAGAGGAGTGGAGTTGATTTGTTGGGACATGGTATATGTATATGACAGTCAATATACAAGGAGGGTTTTTATACTATGGGAACAAGTAAGCACTGAGGGCACCAGAGTGCTGGAGTGAAGCAGAATGTGAGTCAAGGATGTCAGAAAGATAGGAATAAGTCAGAGTGAGTCCAAATCAGATTAATTGGAAGGTGGAATTATTATATATGTCAGATGTCTGTCAAGGTATGAAGGATGAGGAACAAGGTACAGGAATCAGGGGGTAAGAGAGATAAGTGGAAAGGTGGAGTTGCAGAAAGGCAGAAATGTGGACTTGATAAGGCAAGAAAGGCAGAGTTGAGCCAGAGTGGGCTCTGGAGGAGTGGAGTTGACTGTCAGGACATGGTATATGACAATCATCCAGGACCCCACATAGGCATGTATGTTGACACCACACACCCTCTACACTACCCGCTCACCCACACACTGTGAATTACCATATCAGGTAACCACTCAAGCATAGACCTTTGAGCACACTGTGGCATCATAGACACACCCACTGCGAGTCATTGAGGACCCAAGATTTTATGCACTCATTTACAGACATTCCTTATAGGTATCCTTTCATAATGGACACAAGGATGCAGCCACTGAGCTCTGTACATCGACACCATGCACCATCTACACCACCCGCTCACCCGCTCACCCACTCACCTGCTCACCCGCTCACCCGCTCACCATGAATTACCATATCAGGTAACTGCTTGAGTATAGACCTTCAATCACATTGCAGCATCATGGACACACCCATTGCCAATCATCAAGGACCCCACCAAGGTGTTAAGACGCGGGTCCTCCAGGCTGTCCAGAGTTGTTGGAGGTGGAGTGGATGTCGGCTTCAACTTGTGTGTTGCGGCCTTGTCTGAGTTCAGTCTGGTATTTATGAAGTGGGCAGAGTGATGACAAGAAGACTGGCTTCAAGTGTCAAGCAAAGGACTTAGGTTGGACAGAGAGGAGGAGTGATCAAAGTTGATATTCAAACTGAGGAATACAAAATACAAGGGGGGTTTATATACTACAGGGACAAGTAAACACGGAGGGCACCGGAGTGCCAGAGTGAAGTGGAATATGAGTCAGAGATGTCAAAAAGATAGGATTAAGTCGGGAAATGTCAGAACGAGTCAGAATCAGATTAATCAGAAGGTGGGATAATTAGATATGTCAAATGTCTGTCAAGTGTGAAGGATGAGGAACAAGGTATGGGAATTAGGGGTAAGAGAGATAAGCAGAAAAGCGGAAAGTGATAAGGCAGAAAAGCAGAAAGGTGGACTTGGGTATAGGCAGAAAGCAGATTTGGTGCGGAGTAGGTTCCAGAGGAGCAGAGTTGACTTGTTGGGACATGGTATATGACACAAGGCCTGTATGTTGACACCATGCACCCTCTACACCACCCACTCACCTGCACACTGTAAATTACCTTATCAGGTAATTGCTCAAGCATAGACCTTTGAGCACACTGCAGCATCATGGACACACCCACTGCAAGTCATCCAGGTGACAAAATACAGTGAACTCCAGAACTGGAATGCCAACTCCACACTCCCGGAATGTCAGAGTTCCTACCTCCACTCTGCTGCCAGGCAAAACCACTCAGAGTCTCAATGTCCACTTGGAATTCATATGGACTTGTGCAGACTCTTATCACACTTCATCATCCTTTTCTTGTCATCACTCCAAAGCCTCCATGGATGCTCTGTCACTTCCTTACATGGCTTAATTCCATCTCCTCCTTGTTCCTGTTCCTATTTCCCTGATTATTATTAGCACACAAGAATGGGCATTAAATGTGGGAAAGCAACTGGGCAACCAATTCCAATATCATAGGGATGTTGACCAGTGAACCAATGTTGGCCCATATTGATTTTTCAGCAACTGACCCATGGGCTGATATATGGTGTTCAGCATATTACCCATGGGCCCATTTTTCTTTTGGTGATTGACTGATTGGGGCATTGGGTGAAAAATAGGTGGATTGGTGTGGTGGGCCTGGGGGGGCATTCCAGCCAATGGGTCCATCAGAGGAGCACTGTAGGTACATTTGGTATTCCACCCATGGACCCATTGGCCATTTCTATTCACTGTAGCTATGTAAATAGTTTGTTCAAAATTTTGGCATTCACAATTATTGGCGAAACTGTACTTGGTAAATATTTATTTTGAGTTAGTCACACAGTCCAGGAAGGAGCCCTCAATTTTGGTATTTCATACGCTGAAATATCACTACTGATCCACCAATCAGTTTCCCATCAATTCACCCATGCAGTCTCACCACTGGAGCCCATGTCACCCATTCAGCCATCTCAATGGCTGTTTGCCATTTGCCATTGGTGAATTGTGAACAGCAAACACTAAGTGAAGGGAAATGACAAATGGCAAACAGTGAACAGTGAACTTGAACTGAAAATTGATGTGGCAGTTGAATTCAGTGAACAATGATGATGGTGGCATTTCCCGAGAGACATTACAGGAATTATCACAACATCGCAAAATTCCAACTCTTCCTCACCATTATCTACATCACTTCCAATCACCATCACATCACAATCATCCCAATGGCTGCTCAACCTATCAATGTTCAACAGCAAGTGTACACTGGATACTGGTGTGTCAGGTCAGTGATTGCAAAGCCAATCCTGGAGATTGAATGCCATGCATTCAATAGAAAACTGCTGGACAATGAACTGGTAAGTTGGCAAAAATATTACATTTGGTCTACATCAGGAAAATGTGTTTTGCTATATAGAAGTAGCCTTATCTCTATAGAACTATAATCGCAATTAGGGCAATTAGAGAGCTATATAGCTCTCTAGATTTTAAGATTGGTTCTTCAAGATCTTTATTTGCTGGTAAAGTTCTATTGTTGACTACTATTTACTTCACTGTTTATTGACTGTTT
>KN825642.1:0-15354 GCA_000827395.1 Paxillus rubicundulus Ve08.2h10 | reverse complement strand
TTCCCTTTATTATCATTAGCGAGCACTTCTCTGCCCACTCCGCTACATATATATACTTAGTTTTCACTTTGGATTCCTCAGTTGTTCTTTGCCCCTCTTTGGCAGCGGCTGAGGTGAGTTTACTTTATACCTATTTACTACTCCTAGCTAATCCCTAGTAGTCTGGGCAATCACTGCCCTATTATAGTTTTTGTCAGAGAAGCACCCAACTTGCAGTTTGCCCGTGATATACTCTTCAATGATTGATTGAAATTCATAAGCACTGGGCAAGTTGTCTGGAGTATACAATTGCGTGAGAGGTTGGAATTTACCTAAAAAAAAGCCATGATGAAGTTTGAAAGGAAGTTCAGAGAACTCATGTGAGGCTTTGGCTTGGCATAAGAAAAAATTGAAAGCATCCACAGAGTATGGAGTGAGTATGTGCGAGAAGTCTGTGTCATTGTCATAAGGAGATGGAGAAAGAGAGAGATTATTGTAATACATATACATGATTAAATGCTTCTGAGAGAGTGAGTGAAGCATGTGTCCACAGAGAAAAGAAGTCCATGCAAAGAGAATCAGACACAGAGACGGGAAAGTGTGCCATAGGCAGCCTCACCACAGAAAGAGCAGAGGTGCTGAGAGGGAGCATGAGAGTTTTTGCAGACTCTCTTAGAATTGGCAAGATTGTGGGCAATGCAGAGGGTGGAGCCATTGGAGCGATGGACGAGATGTCCTCCAGCATGCTTAGCATACATTTGTTTGCCCTTCACTGTAGTCTCCTCCTTGCATTCTGAGAACTGGTGACCAGTGCACTGACAGATAAGGCATATGGGGTCAGACTACAAGCTGATGCATTGTAGGGCTCGTAACGAGTGGAAGAATGACAGTCCTCATGGGAGGAAAGTTTTCAAAGTTCCTCCTTGACCATGTCATATTTTGCAGCTTGCAGATGAGCTTTCCAGTCTTGTTCATCATGTTGAAAGGGCTGAGCTGTATATCACAAACACATTCTGATGTTGAAGGAAAGAATAGCCTTGAAATTGTCATGAATGGCTTCATCTTTGAGGAGATTTGAGAAGTGCCAAGACCAACACTTGTATATGGTGGGTTCTGCAACCTTGGCGAGCCAGGAAATCTTGTGTTTCCATGCCTCTTGCCAAGTCAAGGCATCCATGGCTTCCTCCACTTCAAATTGGGAGAGATCTAGGAGGTGATGGATAGTACCATCAATGGATGATCTGGTTTTCTTCAGAAGGTGGCCTTCCTTGTGAAGATGGAAGGTATTGGTGACAGTGAAGAGTGTGAGGGGGGTGTACTGTTTGGCCTTGGCTAGTTCAGTGACAACTGCATGAATGCCTAGACTGTATGTGCCATCTATCTGACAAAATACAGTGAACTCTGGAACCAGAACACCAACTCTGCACTTCTGAAATGTCAGAGTTCATACCTCTGCTCCACCACCAGGTGGAACTACTTGGAGTCTTGGAATCCGCTTGGAATCCATCCAGAACTTGCATGGACCTTGATCATACCTCATCATCCTTTTCTTGTCATCACTCCAGAGCCTCCAGGGGCACTCCATCACTTCCTTACATCACTTAATTCCATTTACTCCTTGTTCCTGTTCCTATTCCCCTTATTACCATTAGCAAGCACTTCTCCACCCACTCCACTACATACATATACTTAGTTTTCACTTTGGATTCCTCAGTCATTCTTTGCCCCTCTTCAGCAGTGGCTGAGTTTGGGCAATCACTGCCCTCTTATAGTTTTTGTCACTATAAAGGAGGAGACTTTGACCTCCCTGTCTGCAGTGAAAATAACTTTGGGAAGGGAGGGAATAGACTTGATCTTGGTAGGCTTGAGAGCATCAAGAGCTTTGATGGCCTGTATCTTGGAAGTGGGGGACAAGAAGGAGTAGGCTGAGACCCATTGATGAGCAGAGCTGCCTGTCTGTGGGGTGGAAGGGTCTGGGATGTGAGGAACAAGAGGCTTGTCTGTGGGCATGCTGGATTCTCCTGCATCATGACATGCCTGTAAAGATTGATTGTGAATGAATGATACATAAAAGGTTCTCAGCGTCAATCTCATTATTATTGGTAAGTGATGGTGTATTGATAGACATAGAAGAAGATGAGGATGATGCTGTAACACTGCATGAGGGTACAGCAGTGGAGATCATGGTATGAGTACAGTGAAAGAAAGGACGCGAGAACGAAAGATATGAGTGGAAAGGAAGAAAGAGGGGAAAGTGGGGAAGAAACACGAAACGTCCATACTTAAGTGTGAGACGTTGGAGATGTGACGCGCTATCGAAGAAGCACGTCTCGGCAAGTGCCGTGGCCGAGCTCTGATCGCAACCGGTACGAAGGCCTAGTTCCGTGTCTTGCGCTCGCAGGCTCACTCCGATACGGAACGGCCATGTTGACAAGTTATCTACATGCATACTTATAAGTGCAATAAGGACAGGTCACTGATGACTTCATCATAATGCAAGATATTCCTGCTAGAGGACCGCAACGGGTGCAGCAGGATGGCAGCTATACCGACCACCTGCTCTGCCACATAATGAAAAACAAATAACCAGATAATCTCACAATAAATATCCACAAAACAGGTCAAGACAAGAACAATAATGTATGGGTGTGAACACGAAGGTGCTTGTATAAGGCAAGCTTAAAAGGCTTGCCCGGGGGACGGCGGCCTATCAACAACCATCCCGGTATAAAATGAATCCATCGAGTAGTGCGGGTTTTCCAGCTGGCCCGGAGGCGTTGGAGTCAACCCGGTAGTTGGACGCAGCACGCTCGGGACGGCGGCGGTTACCCGAGTTGAAGACACTGGTGCGGGGTCCAGCTCCACATCAGTGAACTCGTGTGGGTTTGGCATACCGCCGCCGAAATCAGCGGCCCGTGGGGGGTATGAGATTCCATAGTCCTGGGGAGAGTACGTGTCGTGGCTAGTATAGTCCTGTATATATACTGCAGGATATCCTTGGGTGTGTGTTCCAGAATACTCGTAATCTGAATAATATGCGGCGGGAGGCGCGGCCAGAGACATTGGCGCTCCTGCATAGTGCCCTGCATCCGTCATAGAATCATCCTCTACGGGCGGAGGACTGTGAGCACCCATCTCCCTCATCGAAGGTTCCATTGGTCCTTTGTCCAGGAATTCCATATCTTCTTCGTGGCTAATAGACCGACGTCTTGCGATGAGCATGCCAACTCCGATCAATCCACCGACTCCGATGAGTCCAACCACAGTGAACGTCCCAGCGACAGCACCCGTGTTAGAGAAGAAGCTAGTTTCATGTATAAATCTCAAGAGAAGATCAGGTTCGGTAACCTTGGGACGTACCCTGAAGAGGATGGCGTGGAAGTCGCAGACGGTACTGTGGAAACTGGAGTGAAGCTTGGGCCACCAGCGCTTGCAATAAGGGTTGTGGCAGTGGGCGGAGGCTGTGGGATGATGACCGCTGACGAAATGGAAGCTACAGTTGAGCTGGATGTAGTAGTGATTGACGTTGAACTGATATACATGCATTAGTTTTTTCGATACTCTACTTAACTTTGAGTTACGTACGTTATAGATGTAGATGAGGTTGCAGCAGTCGATGGGGTTGCAGCAGTCGATGAAGGGGGAGGTGTGGTAGTAGTTGGCGGTGTCGATGTCAATGTCGGTTGCGGCAGGGGCGAGGAGGATGATGAACTAGTGCTTGACGAGCTCGTCGACGGTGGTGCTATCGCTGGTGTAGTGACAGTTATTGAAAGAATGTCGGACGGCACCGTGGTGGGGATCGAGGGGATTGGCAAGCTATCACTGGAGATTACGGGGATATCGCTCAGAGCACGGTTAACAGCAAAGACTTTATCCACAGGAGCTGGATTGAAGAGAGCTGAGGTGACCCGCTTGAGCCTGTGACGGTGTGCCCATGAGTGTGCTTCGGCGGACTGGGTCAAAGGAAATGAAAAAGAAAGTATAAACAAGAGTGTCGTCCAAAGGAATGAATGTTCGCGCCTGCGAGGTGCAAGACGCATTTTATATCGATTCTCCAGTAGGGCCGGAGACCAGTACTAGTTGAGGTGCTCAGCGGTACTCGTCAAAGTCAAGACAGAGCTCGGTTAGCAACGCATCCCTGATGATTCCATCTCCCAAACGACGGACTGACAAATTACGTAACGATATAATAATTAATACCACGTGAACTGACAGCAGACTTTTGACCAGCCTTCCTACTCTTCTCTGAGTATGGCCGTCTCAGCTTCTGACATCCGCAGCGCACTTTCCCTACCGTCGTCCACACCTGGCTCGTCACAGCCACGAAAATCTCAACTACAGTCTATCAAGAAACCAGAGGGGATATCGCGTGAGCTCTACTCACTCATCGGTCCCTCTGCCCCTTCGCTTGCAGCCCATCTCGCAAAGCCAAGGCTCAAGCAGAAACCTAACTTCGGAGGCGGTGGCGGAGGCGGGGGAAAAGTTAAATGGTACGTCTATCATGTTTTTCGCTGCAATGAAGACCAAATATCGTGACAGGGAGCACAGACCATTTTCAAACAGCGCCCGAACAGACTCTCTGCAGCTCTCCCACTGGGCGAAAGCTAACGAGCATGATGGCGGTGGGTCGCTCAGTCTTCTGGAGAACACTTGGACTGATCCTGCACCAGAATATCTGTTTGCCAAGTATAACGTCCAGCCAAAACTGTTTACATATTCTCAAGACGAATACACCCGCCTTTTGGAAGGCCTGTCCTCTCCCTCCCTCCTTTTTCTTCGGATCTGCTGACGTTTACCAGACGATGAATGGACAAAGGAGGAAACCGACTACCTATTCAAGATCGTGCAAGAGTACGACCTCCGGTGGTATGTTATACATGACCGATACGAGTACCCGGAATGCCCCACGCGCGCGATCGAGGTGACACTGCTTGATGTAGCATCCAGAAGACAGGATAACAGTGCGTTTCTAGGACCTCAAGGAACGCTACTACGGTGTTTGTCGGAAGCTTATCAGGAATCGACCATGGGCTGGAGACGAATCTGGTAAATCACAGCTCCTCAGTAGCTATCAATTTGACAAAGGTATTTCGTTGCACTCGCGCACCATGTCCACCTCTACAACTGTAACCCGTTGCAGAACGAGAGAAGATGCGTAAGAATTACATCGCGAGCCTCGAAGAAAGAACTCCCGAAGACATCGCAGAGGAAGAGGCTTTGTTCATCGAACTGAAACGGCTGGAGCAGAATGAACGCAAGTTCAGGAAAGAGCGCGATGATTTGCTTCGCACATTGCTTGGAATTGATTCCGGACTGTTGGATGTCGTTACTGAAGAAGACGGTCCTTCGGCCCTTTCAGCAGACGGGATCAAGAAGAAGAAGAAAGGATCTGGTGCAGATACAGATGCACCTCCTACCCCTTCCAACATAATTCAACTCGGACCACCGATAATAAAAAGACCTCCATTACCAAAGTCTGCTGTATATGGTGAGTTCAGTGTTGGGCCACTCCAACGCAACTCATGAAACTCCAGATGCGCAACATTGTATCGCCAGAGTCGAGCCACCAGTATCCTCGACTAACACAACGAAAGTCACCCACGTTCCCGTGCATCTTCGAACCTTCAAACTTCCGGCCCCCAAGGCTTCCATCCTACCCAAGGTCACACAAGCACTGATTGAACTGGGTATCACACACTCGCGTTTGGTGATGCCAACGCGAGACAACTGCGTCCAGCTCGAGTCGTTGCTGGAGGCGACAACTGCTTTGGTGGAGACCAAGAAAGTTGTGGACCGGGTGGAGCAAGACATCAGGGTACTGAAAGCGAGACTAGGAATGAGGGAGAGCGAAAGTGCCGATGGCGATGGCAAAGAGTCCACGCCAATGGATTTGGACGAGTCAAAGGATGACGATAAAGATGGAGAAGTGGACGGGAGGTTTCAAAGTGTTGTCAGCGCAAGAAGCGGCAGAGGTAGGAAACAGGTGCGTCATCCCCCGAAACTGACAGTAGTCTATCCATTAAAAGTTTGAGTCACAGTCGCATCGCTCCGTGTCGGTCTCCTCGATTGACACGTCTGGATCACTATCTACGCGGATAGGTACCAAGAGACAAAGGAGAGTTTGATTTCGTCGTCCTTTGATACGTCGGATCGCATCATGCTCATTGAAACTGGGTGATTGTACATTGATCGAGCAAGTTATATTTCACCATGTCAATCAAGAATTTACACCCCTTCAGTCATGCGTGAATCGCAAGAAAAAATTGACGAGAATAGCAACTTCAAAAGGGGTCAGGGTCGAAAGTGAGATACGAGAGTGCGGACATACTGAGTAGTGCAACGCATAGAACTGTCTGTAGGGAAACTGTAAGTATTAAGC
Source organism: Paxillus rubicundulus Ve08.2h10 (assembly GCA_000827395.1). Lineage (NCBI taxonomy): Eukaryota > Fungi > Basidiomycota > Agaricomycetes > Boletales > Paxillaceae > Paxillus > Paxillus rubicundulus. The sequence goes on along the minus strand of KN825642.1, from coordinate 8,996 downwards.
CCCATCTAGACAGAAATTACGATACTGACCGGCCCCACTCTGTCATCATAGGGACCACGGCCACCACGACGGATGGACGCAGCCCTCCAGTGGTAAGTGTACAGAGCATACATCATAACGGCCATGGCTGGATGTTGTCAAACGAAAATTCTGAGCCCAAATGGTGCAAGCGTACCGACTGTCGAAAACATGGCTGCACTGATCCTACCAACCTGCAAGCCGTAAGGAAGGAATCAACGGACGTTCGCGAATCTGTAAGACAGTGTGTACCTTATCACCGAAGTTGAGCAGACCAACAGCCAGACCACCGAGAACGACGGTAAAGTGTAGCCATGACAAGAAGGTTCGTTCGTTTGCGAAGGAAACTTTTGGCTCTACCCTCACAGGCAGTGCGATTCGCTTCGAGGCGGTGCGTTGTAGAAGAGGCTGGGTGGACATGCTGTCGAACGTAGGATATGATAAACCGTCACGGTGCTAGCCTTGAACGTTTAAACAGTCGTTGTAGTGCACGTGGGAGTTCTGGATTTATTTTGAGACTGATTAGGCGAATAACCCCTAACCCCTAATTATTCTGGAAACATACACCCTCTTGAGGGCCGAGAGCTGTGCCGCATTGCTGTGGTCACTGCCTCGTGTGTAGAGCGCTTTTGCCTATACTGAAGCGTCGCTGTGCGTCGTGCCTTTATACTGCGCCATACGTTAACTATGGCACACACATCTCAAGACGACTCAGACGTTGAATACATAGATATCGACTTTAGGTCGACCTCTGCGGGTTTAACAACCCCCGACCGCCTCGATACCGAGTTCGATAAGCCCGACAACTTTTATGAAAAGTGGGTGCATCAAGGTTTGTGCTTCTCTGCAAATATCTTCTTCAATGCCTTCTCTTACCCTTCCGTCGCTCGTAGCTTCTGCCAAACATGTCAACCCAGAGTTCACTGCGTAAGCTTCTCACAGCACCACCACCAGTCATTGCATTGAAGTCCTTTCCGCAGCTCAGACGCCCTGCGGAAATTATACCCAGGACATTCCCTCGTCATATCAGACGACTTCAGACTCAACCTTACCTCGTTTCCTGGCGCCCAAATAGAGCCCCTCTCAACCTCTGAGGTCGTTACCAGTACCATATTTGCATCGATACCTAGAGGCGTTGGAAGCAATGTACGAGGAACGCTCGTTGATAGTATCATCTTTGGCACGTTCAAGGTTACCTGGACGGTATGGGGTCCACCAAGCGTCGGGAACTGTACTGAACAGTCACCGAACAGAACCAAGAGTTTTTAGTGCATATTGCGAAGGTGAGACGCAGCGCTTTCGAGGCCGTAAAAGTGTGTTGACATATTCGCTAGGTTCCTTCTGGGCTCGGGATCAAGACTGTCCATTTCATCCTCCACGCGGGCCCCGAAGAACTGGCGCGGGAGCTCGTTCTTTCTGCATGTCTCTTCGCAGATAAGGCCCACGATGAAATCTGGGTCTTTAACCAAGGGCTCTGGTCCAAAAACAAGTCCCTCTGGCTCGAAATTCAGGACTCGTCCTGGGACGACGTCGTCATGAAGGAAGAGAGCAAGAGTGCGCTTCAGAAAGACATATACGGCTTTTTCAAGTCAGAGATGGTCTATAAGAAGTTGTCTCTCCCTTGGAAGGTCGGCCCTTGCGCATCGTAGGATCTTTGGTAGAGCGTACTAACGACCCGCATTAGCGTGGCCTGATCATGTACGGTCCTCCAGGCAAGTTCCAAGTGTGCTCCTCGACCATTTTACTTGTACTCACATCAAGCCCTCTTCAGGGAACGGAAAGACCATCAGCATCAAGGTTGTTATGAAGACTTGTGCTGAGCGCGGGTTCACCCCCCTCTACGTGAAATCATTCCAGAGTGAGTGAGAATTAGCTGATCACTCCTAGACACTTACCGCCGAACTAAAGGCCACCAAGGTGAGGAAGGTGCCGTGCAGAGTGTATTCCAGAAGGCGCGCCAGGTGGCTCCTTGCGTGGTACGTATATCAGGACGAAACAGATCAATTGTTGTGGTCAAGTAACCTGATAACACATTTGGCAATAGTTGATCCTTGAAGACCTGGACAGTTTGATCAACAACCGAAACCGCTCGTTCTTCCTTAACCAGCTTGATGGTTTGGAAGGGAACGATGGTTTACTCGTGATTGCTTCTACCAATCACTTTGACAGGCTCGACCCCGCCTTGTCTCAAAGGCCTAGCAGATTTGATCGGAAGTAGTGAGTTGACAGGCGAATAACATTTCCCAGTGCTAACCAGTCTATTAGCCTTTTCGACGATCCTGACCCCAAAGAGCGCGCACTTTATGCGAGGTACTGGCGAGACAAGCTCAAGGATAATAACGAGATATCTTTCCCGGATAGTCTCATTGACGAAGTAACAAACGTGACGCAGGGATTCAGCTTTGCATATCTGAAGGAGGCATTGTAAGTAACACCGCTACAAGACATGGGAAATTTGCGCTGATAGTCACTTCTTTCCATAGCGTGGCTACCTTAGTCCTGGTTTCCAACGCAGGCGACGATAAGCAAGTAGACTTCCCACTCATACTGAAGATCCAAATCGCCACCCTCTGCAAGGAGCTTGGAAAGCAGATCCCTCCCCAATTACCAGCCCCCCCTGACACGAGGGCTCAAGGGGAGAAAGCGTCAAGCGATGAGCCTGCCAAAGTATGGATGCAAACTTTGCGCACCCCTTACTCAAGGGAACCGACATGTACCTCCACTGACCTTACAGGGTCTATCTTGAAAGCCAAGCACAGCAGCGGGAGGCAACTTCCTTTACCAAGGGATGTCTCTCCTGAGTTCGAAGGCCGCACTTCATGGTTCTTCGACGCTACTTCGAAGGGCGGCGGCTCCAGTCGCAACCCGAGTGTGCCCAGGTCAGGAAAGATTTATAGGACGGAAACTGCACCTTCTCCAGGCAGAGCAGCGGCGCAGGTGGGCGTTCTTCCTGCTCCACCTTCTGCCTATCCTCAGGCCGCAATGCCTGGTTCTCTGTCTCCTCAGGACTCATTGCAAGTTGGTGGAGCTTGGGATGGGCCCACTGCCAGTACCAGCCCAAGAAATCCGTTCTCGATCGACTCCTTTTGATTTTTTTTCAACGATGCGATAATGTAACGGTACTTGAATATCCAATTGAGCGACTCGGAATAAAGCATCGCGTACCGTAGTTTGAAACTCGAAGCTTGAAATCCTACCCCACTGTATTTGTTGCACTAGCTGCCCTGTACAACCCAATTGTACTACTACCTACTGCTTTCTCCCAGCAAGAAAAACAAATATCCTATGACAGTCATCAAGGTAGACTGTCAGGTATTGTCAAGCTGCCCCTGAAGAGATGATATGTTCCTTATTGCACCATACAATACATTTTTCCTTTCCTTTCTATTGTGTTCCATGGTTATTTGATGTCAGCTATGACAAAAACTATAAAAGGTCAGGGATTGCCCAGACTACTAGGGGTTAGCTAGGAGTAATAGATATGTACATGGAACCTCACCTCAGTTGCTGCTTTTTATGGAAAGCCAGATGGTCACACTTGTCCTTACCATTGATTTGGTCCAGAATTAGGACCAATGAGGCAAAGCTTCTGGAAACCTCCCATGAGGGGGGAAACACTAAGAGAGATCAGATGAAATGGAACGTGTATGAGCGTGTGTGATTAAAATGGGGGTAAAAGTCACAAGAAGATGCAGTACATGGGCAGCAGTGAGTGGTATATTTATATACATTCCGTGAGTAGAATGGAGCCAATGATATCTGTTATGCTGGTGAGATCCTAAGAGCTCACAGCAATCACACCAACAAGTTCAACAATGATAGTTGAACTAGATCTAGTATCAGAAGTCTTTACTGGCAGACTATAGGCCAATCAAGTGAAGTGTAGCTCAAAGGATCAAGAGATTGCTGGTTAAGCAATGTATTGTGTAGATCTAGCTTGGGTTGTATCCAAGCAAAGTACAGGGTTTATATACAGTTGGGAAGTGCACACAGACCAAGCAAGAGATAAAGGCTATTGGTAGGAAAGAGGAAGAATGTCATAGAAGGAACACAGCCATAGGACTTTAGCTTGAGAGACTGGTTGGGCAATCAACAAGAAAGGAAATAGATAAAGACCTAAGTGAGGTTAGATCATGTGATGGTACAATGGGTCAGGTGATCAAGAAAAAGATAGAGGGTGTCCAAGATATCATAACATTACCCCTCATTTATGTAGAATGAAAGTCACTGACTTTCTCAAAATTCCCTATACTCTGCTCCCAGGGAGCCAGTCATGTTGGCAATGGTGGAGTCATCAAAGGCATCATTGCCAGGGTCAGAGAAATGGTCACCCACTAAAGTGATGTTGTTGTGAGGTTGTCAAGCAGGATATGGTCGACAATGAACTTGAGGTGATGAGTCTGAAGGAAAGCATGGTAGGCATCATGGAGGGAGGAGGTGAGTTCAGTTTGGTTGTCTATGTAGAGTGTATTATAGGAATCCAGAGTGAATTGGTGGTAAAGAGTGATAGTGTCATTAGAGGGGAGTTCTTGATGAGGATGACCATAGTAGATGGGAAGATGGCAATGTTTAGGGATGGTGAAGGGTAACAGGTTGATGTTGGAAGAAGAACGGTTTCGATGGGTAGGGGACATTGCAAGATTTACTAGTTGTTTTGTTGTTTACAAAGTCTGGAGAGAATGAGATGGGGAAAATCTTGAGGTTGGGACAGTTTATAATCATGTACATAGGATTGAGGTGGAGTTGCAAAGATTGGATTCTGGTTCTCAAGAATTTTCTGATGAAGGATAGATAGCCTTTCCAGGCAACAAGGTATTGTCAGTGATTAGGGGAGCCGCGATGTGAGAGGATCTTTTCAACTTTGTATTCTTCTTCCAAGGCAATAAGGTCTGGGGGAGGTCTGGAATAATTTGGGCCGTGTTCGGAAGTTTCCCGATAGGATGATAGAAGGGAAGCATGGAAGACATCATGTATTTTCCACATAAATGGAATCTTTAGTCAATAGGAGATAGGGGACAGAACTTGAAGGATTTCAAATGGTCCTTCTCATTTAGGGGCAAGTTTTCGGGACAGATAGCCAAATTTGAGATTTTGTGCTTCTAGCCAGACCTTGTCACCAACGTTCCAGGGTTTGAATTTGGAGGTGACACGTTCTTTCATAACATGTTGTGCAATCTCATGGGCTGCAAGGGCTTCTTTTTGGGCATCAGCGAGGGAAGATAATTGTTCTTCTATAGAGGGTAGAGGGGAGTTCTTGGAGATAGAAGGATAGGAATGTGGTTCATATCTGAGGATCAAGGAGAAGAGAGATTTCTTTGTGATGGAGTGAATATCAGAGTTGTGAGTGAATTCAGCCATAGGGAGGAATCAGGTCCATTGATTGGGTCTTCCATCACAGAAGATATGAAGATAAGTCTCAACTTCTTGATTGACGTGTTCAGTTTCTCCATCAGTTTGAGGGTGATATGCAGAGGAGAGGGTGACATCATAGTCGAGGAGTCTGCCTAGTTCTTGAGCAAAGGCAGAGGAAAATTGTGGGCCTCGATCAGAGATAATCTTGTTGTGGAGTCCAAAGCAAGTGAAGACATTTTTGAGGAAAAGGTTTGCCACACCTGTGGCATCAATTGTTTTGTGACAAGGAGAGTGGATTACCCCCTTTGTAAGCACATGGTCTACCACAACTATGGGAGAATCAAAACCATCAGAAATAGGGAGGTTGGTTATGAGGTCAACCAAAATCTGTTGGAATGGTCTAGTGCAAGTGGATGGGATCAGGGATAGGGAGGGAATGGTGGGATGGGTGTTGACCTTCATAGACTGGCAGGTGGCACATCCAAGGACATAGTTGTGGACAAACATAGAGAGTCCAGGCCACTAGAAGTCACAAGAGACAAGGGCAGTGGTGTGAATGGTACTGGGATGACCTGCAGATACAGAGTCATGGATGGATTTCACAATCTGTAACCAGTGGGCTGGAGAAATGTACATGTGCTTCTTGAAGTATAGATTAGCACCATCATAGTCCCAATCAGAGAGAGAGGCACAGGGGAATATAGAGACTTCAGCTTCCATGGCTCAGGTGGCAGATAGGACAAGGGGGTCATCAGGATTGGAGGAGCATATTTTGGATATAAGTTCTGCATCAATGATATTCATGAAAAGGTCATTGGGGAGGAGTGTAACATCTTGGTTATCAGAGGAGGTGTCTGGACCATTCATGCGAGAGAGGGCTGACAAAATACAGTGAACTCCAGAACTGGAACATTGACTCCACACTTCCAGAACATTGGAGTTCCTACCTCCAATCCACCACCAGGTGGATCCACTCAGAGTCTCAGTGTCCACTTGGAATCCATGCGGAACGAACATGGATTTTTATCATATGTCGTCATCCTTTTCTTGTCATCGCTCTGGAGCCTCCAGGGACACTCCATCACTTCCCTAAATTCCATTTCCCCCCTTGTTCCTGTTCCTATTCCCTTGATTCTCATTAGTGAGCACTTCTCTGCCCACTCTGCTACATACATATACTTAGTTTTCACTTTGGATTCCTCAGTCATTCTTTGCCCCTCTTTGGCAGCGGCTGAGTCTGGGAAATCACTGCCCTATTATAGTTTTTGTCAAGGGCATCAGCAGGGCCCATCTGAGCTCTGGGGGTGTGTTGGAAAAGAAGGTCATAGTCAGAGAGGGTAAGCATCCAATGTGCTTGTTGACAAGAGAGTTTTTGGGGGGATCAGAAGTAGGTGAGATTCTTGTGGTCGGTAAGGATGGTGACTGGATGGGGAGTGCCTTAGAGATAGTGATGCCAGGTTGTTAAGGCACAGATTACAGCCAGGAGTTCATGATTGTAAATATCATAGTTGCATTCAGCAGGGGAGAAAGTTTCAGAGGAATAGGCACAAGGGTGGAGATCTCTGTTAGTGTCTTTTTGCATCAGAACACCACCAGTGGCATGGAGAGACACATGAGTCATGACAAGGAAGGGTTTAGTGACATCAGGCATGGATAGGACTGGATGTTGCATGTAAAGGTGTTGGAGATGACAGAAAGCAGATTCACAGTCAGGGGACCATTCCCATGGGGGGGATTTTTGGGTGAGGTCAGTCAGGGGTTTTGCAACTGTGGAGAAGGAAGGGGTGAATTGTCGGTAAAAATTGCAGAAGCCAAGGAAGGATCAAACTTCCTTGATGGACTTGGGGGTTTGCCATTTAGCAATAGCATCAAGTTTGACAGGATCCATCTTGACAGCACCTTCACAGGTGATCAGACCAAGAAAATTGACTTCATCAGTGGCAAATTTGCATTTCTTGAGTTTGAGATATAGATCATTTTCTTTGAGGCGGTAGAGGACTTTCAGGGTTTGTTTGTGATGGAGAGTCAGATCAGAAGAGTGGAAGAGGATATCATCCATATAGATGATCAGCCATCCTTCAGCAATGAAGTCGGCAAAGATGTGATTCATGAAGGCTTGGAATGTCGGGGGGGGGGGAGTTGCAAAGCCCAAAGAACATGATGTTTGGTTCGAAGAGGCCAAAAGGAGTGATAAATGCTGCCTTCCAGCAATCACTGGGTTTAATCTGGATATTGTTGTATTCCCAGCGGATATCCATCTTCATGAAGATTTTCAATCCTTTCAGTTTATCAACAAGGTCAGAGATGAGAGGGAGAGGGTAGGCATTCTTTATCGTGTGGGGATTTAGGTATCAGTAATCTTGACAGGGATGAAGAGAACCGTCTTTCTTCAGAACAAAGAAGAAGGGAGACACTTTGGGAGACTGAGATGGTGAAATATTTCCTGTTTCAAGGTGTTCCTTGATGAATTCTTTACAGGCTTCCTCTTCTTTTGGGTTCAGGTGATAGGTCTTGGCAACCTTAGGGACAAAGTAGTCATCAAGATTGATGGCATGATCAAAGGGTCAGGTCAGGGGTACGTGGTCAGTAGCCTTCTTTTCAAAGACTTCAGCAAATTCAGAAAATTCAGAAGGAAGAGCAGGTTTTTATTTTTGAGCTTCAACGTCTTTTTGAGCAAGTTTGGTGGTAAGGGTGGTCTTTTGGAAATCTTGGACCATAGGGTCAAGTTTCTTCTGAATCATTTGGGCAAGGCATCATTTAGGGTCTAACTGAAGATATCAGATGAGGTATCATTGAGATATCACCTCAGGTGTATCATGTTGGGGGGAGGGTGATCGAGAGGGGAAGGTGTTGGTGTTGGCTGCCCAATAAATGGTTGGGTTAGTGTGGCACAGCCAAGGGAGACCAAGAATAAGGTTCTCTTTGCCACAGTTCATGACATAGAGTTCCTGTTCCATCTCATATTCTCCAATGCGAAGGGTAAGGGTGGTGGAGAATTTGATGATACCTCCTACATTGGGAGATCTGTCAGCATTGTAGGGTTTCAAAAGAATAGGGAGTCATTTGATTGGGAGTCAGTTCTTCAAGATGAAGTGGTGATCAATTAGTGAGGCAGCTGCTCCACTATCAATAAGGGCTTTGGTGTTGACAATTTTCTCAGTCTTAGTAGCAAACATCAAAATAGGAATGCACATAAATTTCGAAGATGGTTCAGCTACAAGTACAGGGTTGGTTTTAGGAGAGGATCACGTTGAATTGGTTCTCCTATCTGAAAAGACTGGTTGTAAAGTCCAACTTTGGAAACAGAAACAGAGTTGTCATTGGAGGGATCTTTATCTTCGAAGCATGTGAAGAGCACATCTAGGACTTCGGATTTGGGTATGTTTTGGTTGCACAATTCAGAGAAATACACATCAGCAGCAGATCGTGTTGGGGTAGGAGTGGGAGGGACTCCAACTGCTCGTACAGGAGTTGGTTTTGAAGAAGAGGGGGACCCCTTAGCAGAAGCCTGACCACTCTTGTGATCAATAGAGCAATGACCATGCTTTTTGCAGACAAAGCATAGTCCTGTTACGATATATTGAATAACCCCTATCTTTTTCTTTTCTCTTGATCACCTGACTCTT
>KN825641.1:0-15376 GCA_000827395.1 Paxillus rubicundulus Ve08.2h10 | reverse complement strand
ACTACGTCCCGAGGGAACTTGAGCGTACGCCACTGCATGCTTCTGCGACTTGGAGCGCAAGTTCGATGCATCTCAACAACACCCCTTTCTCCTCTCACCTGCGGAAATCCTCACCAACCCTTCATCCACACCATACTCTGCAGCCCAGCCAAGTTCGTCGTAATGCGCGACGATTGTGTACGGACAAGTCAGCGTGAATTCATATCCAAAACTGGGACCCTTTGCGCAGGGAAACGCGTCATAGAAGGCCTTGGACGCCGCCAGAGAGACGAACGTCAGGGAAAATAACCCTCCGTACCCGCCATTCGGGAGCTGACAGCAGGAGTAGTTGATCGGGGAGGTGTACTTTGGATGCAACACTTGCTTGACCACGGTGGATTTGGATGGGCCTCACAACGGTCTCGTCAATGACGATCAAAAAGTCATACTTGTCCGCTAGGGCGCGTAGGCGGGGGAAATTCACTACTCGCAAGAGAGGATTCGGCGGACATTCTGTGAACAGAGCAAGTACCAGAGGACTCGATTCGTTGGTCCTGGAGTATTGCGCCAACATTGCCTCGAAAGCGTCAATGTCTGAGTCGAGCCCATGACCGAAGAAATGAACTCCAGGACCGAAGTTCTCGACGAGCTTGAGTCAACGTGTTGGCGTAGGGAAAGCTATGGACAGCAAATCAGCCAAATATAAGTCTTGAGACACGCGGTCACTTTCGCATATCCGAAGACAACACTTTTTGATGATTGACCAGCCCTTACTTCGAGCAGTAGCTGAAGATTGCAGCTAGTCCACATGGAAACAGGAACACTCCCTCTTCTGTGACTGTGTGAACTGCTTCCCCATTCATTCTCGACCTGGACCCAGGTACTGAAGAGTAAGTCCCCCTGCCCTGCTGACAGTTATCTGCGTTCAGATGGACAAAATAGCTTGTGATGTGTTTGCGTAGCTCTAGCTTCGCTTGCACCCCTTCTCTTGCAGCAATATTTCAAGAACGACGGCCTCCAGCGATTCAAATTCTGTTGTGCCCACACCAGCCTCAGGCTGGTCTACTGTGCACAGGGTCCCATCATATGTTGAAAAATCCGAGGCTTACTACGACGTTCCGAATCCATCGTGAACACCATACCCTCGTCGACCTCCTGATTATTTTTACGGACGAACGCGCGTCGAGCACATCATGCAACTCACGGATCTCCGAGTTGGGAACCAGGGGAGGGGATGGATACTGTCAAGTGTGGGCTACTCTCCAACATTTACACGTATCTAACAACAGGGAATGCCATGGCACAGGTAAACCTTGGGATCTTTTGTTTCTACGAAGGACCCTCAGGAGATATCAACGACGCGATGGCAATTTCGCGATTTTCTTCCAACGACAATACCGTGACCACCACTGATATCATCAGTGATCATAAGTTGCGACATTGTCAAGCTCTCAAGCGTCTATAATACCCAGGATCATCGATGACTCCACCGACAGACTAGGATAGACAGACATATGGACCATTAGATGTTCACGAGGGATGCAAATTGAATGTGATGACTCGAGTACCATAATGATCATGGCGCAAAGCAGTAACAATGACGATTATGCTAAAAGAGCGACAAGATGCAGGGTGAGATCCAGAAGATTGTGCCAGTGGAAACGATAATACACAGCGTAAAGCAAAGGAGTGGGTAAACTGAATAGAGGAAATGAAGGACGACTGGTGCGGGGGAACAAGGAAGTAAAGGAAGAAATCGACAAGGGTATAAAACGAGAGGACTTGGGTAAACTCTTACGTCCTCCTCAACCAACCAACATCCAGGCCTGTCATTGTACGCATGCTCTCGGGGTACGACCCTGTGCTTTCCTTCAATAGCGCAGCAAGCTTCCTGCATACGTCCATTGGGTAGAACAGGTGCTCAGCTTGGGGGAAACCAGGATATTTGTCAAGGAGACTAGTTATCATTTCACAATGTCCGGGTTAATTTTTGGTCAGTGGGTGCTTGGCGCTAGAATAAACTAGAACTCACTCCTTGATATTAGTCGTGGCTTTCGTAGGGCCGACAATCTTGTACAACACCTTTGATGCATTGACAGAATCGCTTCTGGGAAGAAGGTAAGGTGTTGGGAGCATATACGATATTCGGATCTTGGGCTTGAAGAGCCAGATCTATGAAACAGGAAGTGAGCCAACTGTCACAACAAAAGAATCCACGAGGGAAGGCGCCCACCAAAAGCCTCGGTCTTTCTTCCTCTTCATCCGAAAGTACGAATCGATACGTCGCGTGAGCCTGCACATGTTCCAGCATATCTTGCAACACAAATGCACTCATTGGAATCCTTGGGATCCTGTAGAGCGTTTATGTAAATTGGAGCATGTACCATCAGCCTCACGCATGACGAGGACGGCATTTACTTACTGTGATGTAGCACTGATAGGCCGAATCGCGTACTTGAACAACCGATACATGCGAGCTGTTGAGCGGTCGCCACGTTTCCGGTCATGTCGCCTGCCCAAGATGGCACCACAGAGACATCGTCCGAGGCAAGTGCCGTCGCCGCGCTGTAAAAGTGGTCACATTAGTGTCAACAAACGCTCTAGCGGGACAAAGATCGAAAATAAACCAAATAAACGGAGACATGGTCAATGTGATGGGATGTGTTCTCTTGTGTAGCCCTCAAAACACTGTCCTTGGCAAAGAGGGTTGTTTAAGAGAAGCGAATTTGCTCTTGGACACTTTGTATCGACCACACCCGCGCACACACCGCCTCAAAACCGACAAGGGCTTCAAGGAGGTAGGCGACGTACGTCGGTGGGAGAACGACGGTGGTCTTCTTGATCGTCCGTGGTTCAAATAGGAAGAGTACCGAAGAAATGGACACGGACTAAACGAGGACTCACCTCACGACCAACGACGTCTTTGATATTCCCGGTTGCAACCGATCCCCCGTCAAACAACACATAACTACCTCCGACCAGTGCCTCATTGTGTCCAGGCCAAAACCCAAAACCCCCTTCTGTGTCGTTACCCCCGTTCATCCCACTCTTGGCAAGAGTTTGTCCCTCGGGATGACACATCCATGCGTCAACGAGTTCTTCCCAGTGCTCTGAGGGCAGGTCACGGTACTGGTTAGGAGGGGTGGGGACGAGAGGGAGGGAACACGAGGAACAGATGTATGACCCTGGGGAGAGCGAAGAGAGTTCAGATGCTGTGAGGAGGGGGTTCTCGCTCTCGTCTGGTACGGCACCGAGTTGGGGGCAACTGGCCTTGACCTCCCAATGCCCACTTCGGCCGAGAAGTTCCTTCACACCCGGGACAACAGGCACCGGCAGTGCGAGCGGGGGGGAAGGCGTGCCAGCGTGCCGGAGAAGCAGCCAGTCTCCAGAGGTGGCGCTGGAGGTACTGGGGAGTACTTCGGCTGATGGCATCCCGACAAATGAACCGGAAGGGGATGCTAGGGTGATGAAGAGCAGTACATGTTTGAGAGTCTCGTGATGCTCAGCTACGTATGTGACATCGAGTGCACCTGTCAATAGCTTATTCAGTGATCGCGCTATCGTATAGATCACCTTTGACTAACCATTGTTTATACCCTCACCACCAGCGGATACGGGACGACTCTTGCTACCGCCACTAAATCTCCCAGAGAATCGTCTGGCCACCTTCGATGTCGTTGAGAACGATGATGCAATCTTTGTGTCTGATGAAGTCCTCGCCACAGAGCCAGTACCCACGTCCTTCGCGCTGCTGGCGGTCCCAGACCTATCCCTCACCCTCAGCCAGGCAAGATGGGGGGCTGAGAGGCTCCTGCTGCGCGATTTTTTGTGTGACGGGGGCCCAAGCACTGGTACAAACCCGGTTTTGGGGTTCTCCGGGAAAGATTGTTTGCTATCCCGGAAATTCGTGCCTTCGGATTTCATGTCGGAGCTCTGGCCCATGTCTGGGTTCCGGTTTACATCAATCCCATTTGACGTCAACAGAGCTAGAGCGGACGATGATATGGGGCCTGAAGCGAAGCGGCCTGTCGTCAGCACCGCATCCTGGGCGTGTAATCTTCCGACAGAGGAGCGATGGATGAGGTGCTCTATGTAGGTGTTTCGCTGCAACCAGATGGCTGAGTGAGACGTTGATCAGCGGTCAACAAAGTAATACCTACCTGCTTCTCAAGATCGACTCTGATCCTTCCTCTGCGGCGGACATCAAGGACAACACTCTGGTCTGGAATCTCTCTTGCAGACGCCCGGCCAAGCAAATCGAGCATTTGGTCCAGTTCTAGGTCGACTGTGGAAGCGCCAGGGAGAGCACGGGCTTTACCCTTGCCCTCCTTCGCCTTTTCCATCTGGATGATCTTCTCTCTTCTGAGCTCTACGCGCTGGTCTGCCAATTGCGGCGCGACTGCATAAAGCCTGTCGATAGCGTGTGTAACAAGGTCGAGATCAAGGGTCGACGTTGACATGGCAGGACTCTTCTCTGCGGCACATACACTTTGCGCTTCCGTGATTGAACCCTCAAGGGTCGCTGCGGACGTTGAAGTCGAGACTTTCTCCGGCGGGTACTGAGAGGAAGTAAGCTTTGCAGAAGACAAGCTTTGCTCTAGGGAGGCTCGAGCATAGGCTTCAAATGCGTACGAAGGGGGAAGTTCTTCAGGGTATGTATAGTCAGAATCATATCTTGGAGGAAGGTGACCATCGAGGGACGGCGCACGGACGTCATCCGAGTCCGTACGCCAGCTCGCCCTTGTGCAAGACTGGGCTGAGGGACGATTTGAAGCCGAGGATGTCATATTACTCTGCGACGTCGAAAAAAATGATGCACGCTCTTTGCAGAGCGATACAACATTCTCGAGCTGCTCGTCGATACGCGCCCACAAGAGAGCAGTTTGGACAGCTTCAAAGGGCGTAGATCTGGTTCCAGAGGAAGAGCCCGATGTGGTGGAGGGCTGTAGCGAAGATAATTGCCGTTGAAGAGTGCCGATAATGGTATAAGGAGACCCTAGGGAGGATTCGGCGTGATCTTCAACGGTTTGAGGGGAAGAGCCAGCTTGTGAAAGAGCTTGAGCGGCAGTTGAGACGATTGAAGCGGGCAGCTTCTCGAGATCAAAGAGAAGTGCGACAATGGCCTGTGCCAGATGTGCGTCGCGTCTGTCCAACGATGGGGCAAGTGCATCGATTAACTCGTGCAATTCCGAGAGTAGATTTGTTTCTTCGACTTGTCGGTGAACGTCATTGTCCCGAGAGAGCTCGTGGTGGCCATCGTGGGTACGAAGAGTATACACGAGAGAGGCAAGTGGTGTCTCTGCGAGCATCTGTGTCAGCCCAAGGTCACCTCCGTCGGCAGACGCACGCTCTTGAGCAACGTCTTCGCGAATAGACGTTGTCGGTGATGAGGAGACAGAGAGCAAGTTGGTGAGCGTCATCAAGCACGAATGTTGTACCACCGAAATGGATGACTGAATGTCGCTCTGCCAATGTGCCACGCATTCGCGTCGATGCCGAGCGTGACGATCAGAGATCCACCTCAACCAACGAACGTGAAATGGCTCACCATCGCCGTGGCGCTAGCATCTTCGTGTACATTGTATTCGACAGGCTCAGCAGCGAGCTCGTCGAGAACATCATCATCATTGTTCTGGAGGTCGATGAGACGTTCTGATGGGAACGGTGTGGGTATGTTTCTTTGAAGATCGTTTCCAACTGTCTTCTGGCTAGGTGATTGGCCTGTCGAACGCGTACGTACGAGGGTGGCCATGACGGATGGCCTCACAACAACCAGTTGTCTCGAACGTTGAACCTGTCTTGCTGAACCAGAATTCCCGACCTTCCTGTCTTCCTGGCGTTATTTTTCTTGCAAGTGGGCTGAGGTGTGATAAAAGAAACAAATGCCGGCAGTGTGCAGGGTCGGCAGTGCTCGTATTCGATGTCCAGGGCTCTTATGTCCACCGTGCTGTGATGCTCGCCGTCGAATGCGATGCGTACTACGCACAGCACAAAGGCATCGATATCAGATGTTGGCAGTCGTGTGTTGGATATCAGCCGCATGTACAGCCAACCTCATGATGATGATGGAGATTTTGATCATACAATATTATGACAGGCCACAGAAAATTACCACTGTCACTGGCTATATGCTAATTCAGTACCATGCCTTCAACTCATTGAACATCTGCTCGAGGGTAGCAAGTCATAAGGTGATGTGTATCATGAAGCACCAAGGCAAAATGCCAATTTCACTTTAGTATGCAATCAATGTGGAATATGTAAATTCATATTATAAATCCCTGATTATCCAGATGCATTTGCAGGAACTTGAATGTTAGTATATAATGTCATTTTCTGGACAATTTCCTGACGATGACTAAGCAGGTACAGAGGCTTACTAATTGGGCATCTCAGGTGTGGTTTCGCATGACGACTACCTTATTTGGGAATAACTGCAATATCACGTTGGAGAGTTTTCCCTCGCGAGTCGTACTACCCTAACGTGTCTTCCGATGCGGCTATACCGCAGCTCAGCCAACCCTCTCCGGCATATCGTAGTACTGGAGCAGCTGACGCTCTCCTCTTTCCACTCTCCAAGAGATGAGTCGACAACCTGCGAGTGTCTTCCCTTGTAGATAATCTTCAGCCATGCGCGGAGACGATCACCGACTCGGATTCTTTTGGTGTGACTTCTATGTTGACTTCTTGTTCCAGGAGTACAAGGTGACACCGCAAGAGATTCGGATTTCTAGGCAGCGGTGTAGCCCACCCAGGTCACGTCCTGCAGGGTCCCTCCGCAAACTCCTTCAGAGGAGATGTGATTCCGAGTCCTTTACCCACAAAGGAAAGCTACTTTCATGACCTTTGTGCATTCCTACTCGACGTAGATTTGCACGACGACCCGTGGTGTCACCTCGAAAATACCATATTGGTGGTGCAGTCCTCGTCTTTAATTTGTCCCTTCCCCCCTCGTATCGACATTCATCCGTGAAGTGTGGCACTCTCAAAATCCCATAGGCACAATGGTAGTGTGTACGTGTTTTTCTTTTGAAGGACTGTCAGCTTATCTATATCATGTGGCAACATGTCATTGAACGCGTGGGGTGCGGGTAATCGCTCGCTCTCCCCGATTCAATGGAAGACATGGATCTTGACAGTCTTGGAATCTGACTTATTGTCCAGCGGTATGACTGGAGGACGGATACGCAGGCGATCTCTTTCCAGATGGGAAGGACGAGCGGATCATTTAGAAGGGGGCAGTGGCGCCGATCTCTACGGAGGTGAGGCCTTGAGCCTGGGGCCTGAAGTCTGCACCCAGAAACTAACCTAAACATGGACGATGATTAAATTGAATCCAGCTCGGTTTTCGCAGTGATGTCGAAAGAAGTACACCGAGAAGACATCATTAAACATGACAATGTGAGTTCTTCTACCGAGGAGTACTTCGGCACTACGACCGCCTCCCCCGAGACACGAGTCCTCAGCAGCATGCTGCTTTTGATGAGCACGTGCCAGTTGAGACGTCTCATACCAGAATATCGGAAACTACCACATACCTGCCCCCCAACGAGACTACCGGACATTGCGTTGGGCATATGCTGCATGTCTTCATGTCCTAGTTGTCTGCATTATCAAGCCGGATGGCGGCAGGGTCCACGGCTCGACCTGAAGTCTTGTAGATAAGACAACGCAACCTTGAGACTCACAGTCCAACGGCGAGATGATCTCACAATCCCGACCGCGATGGTGAGGCGTCCGCGTCAGGCGCTGACGCAATGTAAACAACTTAAACTCATATCTTGCCGGCCACAATGTGCCGAAGACCCACGATGATAATGATCATGAGGACTGTTCTGAGATTAAAAGCCGAAGCTGATGGGCCTTGAAAGCTTGACCGTCCATGTTGTTGAAGTAGTCATCAACTTGAAGCTCCGCACGCTGAACCTCCAGTCCTCCGTCCAGTTAATACGCACCAGCGGAGTCGTTTGGCTCTCCTTTACGTGTCGCTTGGCATATTAGCATGGCGAAGCGTTTCGTATGAACAGTCGAGACCCACATATAGGAGGTCACTGGGGACATGCAGTCAAGGGCGGTGATTCAGCTCTAAGGGGACTGAGTCAACCGCGACCTACTAGTGATGTGCTACTGACTGATGTATAATATTTACTACCATCGCTCGGCCCTGCAGTAATGGGTCGTGGGCAGTACTATCTCCTTCGACTGCGTGGTTTCATGTTTACAACGTATACCACCTTGCAAAGGCACCCAGCAAATGTGAAGGGTCCTGAGTGACTCGGCCCGGGATGTGGCCAAGTTCGTGGCCCGGGTGCACTACCGTGACAATTGAGGTAGTACTATTGGCAAGTACTACTGGCACGTCGCGAACAATGTGATTACTAGTCTGCTAGTAATCGGCGACTTGTTTGTACTCGTAAGGCTCACTTGCCAACCACTGGCATGAATTACTAACGACTACGCATATGTAGTAAATGTGCCGTCCGTCCTTTGTGGATCATGGCCATTTCACAACGGCGACGCCGCGCTGATAGCCCTGCAAGGAAGTTAATTGGACCTTGAAGGAAGATCTCAGCCGCGAAATTTCCTTTCATCGGAGACAGCGTCCTTTTATGTTGAAGCTTGACGACTCTTTTGCCGTGCAATATAGACCTGACCCAAACCAAAAGAGTGTGCTCGAGTCGACATCGGGCGAGTGCTCGATGAGCGCTTTAGGTTTGTCGATGTTGTGCCGTTTGCAACGTGTCGATTCCCCCGCTGGCCACGACTTGCTCAGGGGCCAAGGGCTAGAACTAGTGCCGTGCTTCAAGTCGGCTCCACAGAAAAGGGCCAGCACTTTAGTGATTGTATCGAGGTGATTGATCTGGAGTGCTGCTGATGCATTTGAAATGGCTAGCGCTTGTTCAAGTTGAAGTGATTTTATTCGGTTCCATATCATGCAGTAGACAACGCTTCGCCTCATGCTTATTTATTACTTGGTGTCCTAGCTGCTAAGCCCACAAGATCTGAAGCTTGTGAGTCCTACTCGCCTTCTTGTCGTTCGTTACAAAATCCAACTTGCACACTTTGCTTCTGCTAGTGCTACCACAACCTCGACGACGAGCGGTACGAACTCGGACATAAACTTGAACTGTAACTTGCTTCTATTATATTTTCGGGTCCAGACAGGTTTGTACACACCCCCTGAACAATCGTAACGTCAAAACAATCGTACTGTTCTTCTCTCATGCATCGCGGTTAGTTACTACTGGTCTTGCCTACACTGGATTCGTATCAGTGCTAACGAGTCCACTAGGCACGGGATCCCAAGATACTCGCCACCTA
Organism: Paxillus rubicundulus Ve08.2h10; assembly: GCA_000827395.1. NCBI lineage: Eukaryota > Fungi > Basidiomycota > Agaricomycetes > Boletales > Paxillaceae > Paxillus > Paxillus rubicundulus. Next base: position 6,076 of record KN825641.1, on the reverse strand, counting down.
TTCACGGATTATTCTGTCTCCGGCCCTGTGTCCGTTCCTCGACAAAACCAACACCCGTCCGGTTTTTCATCATACGATGGGCTTGACAGCAAGCGCAGGAAAACACTGTTCAATCTTCTTAATGTTCTCAATGAGCTCACCCAGTCAGAGTCGCTCAATCAAGGCGAGTGCCAACGTCCTCTTATGCTTGGGACTCATTTTGTTTATACAGTGCTCCTTGTAGATCTCAATCTTATCCCGAGCTCGGAGGATGACAGGGACATCCGTAAGTCGTCTTTCTTCTCTACAATGCGAACACTCACACATCTCGCTCACCTCCCGTACAGCGACTATGGACGAACAGTTACAGGTAGCTGGTGCTGAGGCGTTCAATAAATTCCACAAGTGAGTCTAGATTATTCTCATGTTTACATGACCCACTCGCCACTCACGCGTAGCCCAGGCGGATAAATAACCTCGATAAAGAGGTAGGCATGATGTCCTCGTTTTTTTCGCGTGTCTCATTGACTCGTTGACCCACCCACCCATCGCACCTTATCCCTGACTTACGCTATTTTTGCCTTACGCCAACCTGCTCTATTACGACTTGCCCAATCTCTACGTAGCTCCGTAACTTCGCTAATGCCGCTCGTCAGCTCGGTTCATCCGTCGGCATCCTCTCCACCGCATTTCGCCTCCGTGAACGGCTTGCTCATGTGCTCTTTCTCTTTCGGGAAAATGGTGCGGATCTCTTCCCCAGAAAGGTAGCGAGGCAGCCGAGAGAGACCCTCGTGAATCCCAATGTCATGGAGAAAAGGAGGCGGAAGAATAAGGTGAAAGAGGGTGTGTTGAGTGGATTCGGGGAAGGCTTTAATCCCAACTCAACCCTTGGATCTCCTTCAGTTTCAAGCCATCAAAACGCAGACGATTTTCTGGATGCCGCTTTCTTTCCAGAACACTTGGAGGCTTTCGCTGCGGATGTGGTCGCGTTCCTCAATTGCCTGAACGAATTCCCCGAATTTACAGACGAGGCGATGAATGCCTCGATTCGGTCATTTGAAGGTGACTTGAAGGTGTGTGGTGATATACAATTCAAGCTGGAAGACGGGCTGAGCTTTGCATGACATGTAGTATTGGGCATGCTGCCTCAGCACCTATAAGAGTTAGTAGTAGCTTTTCCCACAGGTCTCATTGTCTATGGCACATTGTGACGCTGGCTTATTATTTATCATCACAGGTCAGTTTAAATACCCAGCAGTGCAGCGATACATCCATGATTTAACTTCGGAGATGGGAGAACACGTCGACAGCATCACCAGCACGCTTATCACGTTCATCGAAGTCGGTGGGTTTTGTGTCTTCCGTTGCGTCCCCAGTCCGTCTCATGCCTTGAATGTCATGCCTTGAATCGTTTGCCACGGGGGGACGTCTTGTTGAAGGTGTACCCACTATTCGTTTCGCTCAAAAGCATGGTGCTTCTAATCTCCTCACCCTCTCCACCGTCGCCACTTTCTTCAGCGCCGTCACCGCTACAACTCTCCAGTTCTCCTACTCCTCCACGTCCACCGTCCTGGCAAAAAGCGTCAACGCATTTTGGTTCTCTAGTTTGGTGTTCAGCATCGCTGCCGCTGTAAATAGCTTGCTCGGGCTAAGTTGGAAGATGGCCATGTAGTGAGTGAAGATATCTTATTTCTGGAGTCATCACAGCTTCACGCTCACGTTCTTTTTGTAGTCGCTCTCCAGGCCATCGAGTGCCTTGGTGGGTCCTCATATGGATCAAGCGATCCCCACTGGTCTTTCTTGTCATGTCCGTTGCGTGCTTTTCCGCCGGACTTGTGTTATTTACATATGCAACCGGACAAGTGAGTTCTTCGAGGATTCAATATGATGCAAAATCTGACATGTATCGTTTTTCACTCCTTGGGGCATTGGGTATTCTCCATCACGGCGCTCTCTGTTTCTTTACTTTTAGGGCAAGGTCACTTCGACCATAACGAGTGTCTTCACAGCCTTCACTTCTTTTGGACTAGCCGCCGTCTCTCTGTGGTTTGCTAGCGAGAAGTGGACATTCATACGATTTAGGGGCCAGAAGTGGCTGCAGGACGTACTGGTGGAGTGGTGGGGAAAGATGGTAGGATTCATGGAGGTCGTAATGGGGGTACCCCCGTTTTCGTGGATGGCCTGGTTCTTCGGGCTCGTCTGGAGAGGTACGATGTGGGTTTGGACACAAGTGGAAGCTGCGAGTGGTTGGACATGGAATGGCATGGAGCGAGCAGTTACAAGCGCAGGAAACAAGGCAAGGGTGACAGCGATTCGGGCTGGAGTCAAGCTTGGGCTACGACCAGTGACGGACTTGGAGACTGAACTGACGAACAGATCCATCGCAAATCCCCCTAGTCTCTCTACGAGCTCCCGCACAGCGGCCACTGGGGCAGATAATGACGATTTGACGGCGCTGCCCACTTCATTGTCTCAACCGTCCCTTGCGCCACCGTCACCGCGATCGCCATTTGGCCAGACACGCCCCGATTTCTCTCGCCCTCTACGACCACGCCCGAGCTCGTGGCGCTTAGACACCCGTCGGCCAATAGATGCCTATGATCCAATTGCATCATCTCAGGGACACATCGTTCCAGCCACTGCCCCTGACAGTAACTCTAGTGGGCAAACCATATCCCCCATGTCCCCTCGAGACCGGTTCACAAACGCCGTTCGTTCTGTGATAATGCTTCAGTCTGCGTCCTCTGGCGCTCCAGCATTTGCACCTGTACGAAAGCGGACGACATCATCGGCGGTTACAAGCTCTTCTACACTCACCAGAGCGTCGTTTACTGGCCCTGGGAGCTCTTCAGTAACATTAGGGGCAAACTTCAGGGGATATGGGCAAGGAGGTCCAGGGGGGGTATCTGGCCTCCAAGGTCCTTGCATTGTTAGCCTCGTGACAAAGCTTAGGTCTCTCTCGACAGCACAAGACATCCTTGCGCACTCTGCGCTTGTCCGACATCTGAAGTTCTCGCCAGACGGCAAGTTCTTGGCAACAAGTAGTTGGGATCGGACAACGATCATCTTCAAGGTCGCGGTGGGTAACCCTCAACACGTCCATGTGTCCAGATATGTACCTGATCACTGTTAACACACGGTATTCCAGCAACCCCTCGTGCAGCATCGAATATTGGCCCATCCGTCTGGATTTGTCGGTCAGGTTGCTTGGTGAGTACATATTATTCAGATGTCAAGCTGGGATAATCATCGGTGTACACGATAGGTCTCCGCTTGGCAATCTCTTGTTGACAAAACTCAACCGGGTCATCAAAATGTGGACACAGGTGAATAGAATAAGTTCTCTTAGACAGATCATGACATCTTGTTAACCTCATTAATAGGATGGTGTGTGTCGGAAAACTATTGACAGACAATGTGCGGTGCAGGCTGTTGCGTGGATGCCCAATGGAGAAGGTAATGCAACCAGATTTCTGTCGACTCGTTAACGTTAACGTTCCTTTTCCCGAGCAGCTTTCCTGTCTGTTGAAGGCAGCGAGGTCGTCAAACTAGTATGTCGTCACATTTCGGTTTGGTGGTCGTATCTAACCATATTCTGGGCTAAGGACCTAAATGGAAATGTAAACATTTCTCTTGCACTCTCTTTGACCCTGGTTTCTTATCTCCATTAGATCGTGGAAAGATATGCATTTCACCGCGTTGTGATCCACGATGTTGCTGTTACGCCAGACTCTCTCCGCCTTCTCGTCGTTGGCCCAGTCATGTCCTCCCCCACGGGGTTACAGCCGAGTAAATCGAGGGTTGAGAAGCAGCTCCTAGGTCAGCTTAACATTATTAAAATATGCTCAAGCTTACGCTTTTCACGGATGTCTATTATAGTCTATAACGTGGAAACGAAGATGATTGAAAAGTACGTATCAGATTAGGTCGGAGGATGTTGTCCCCGCTTCCTGCGCGAAGTGGGGCATTGAACCTTACTGACACGCTAATTTACAGTCAAACTCCCGTTCTGAACGACGTGCGGGACATCACACTGGCTCGTAATGGTCAAGTCGCTTTGATCTCGTATGAATATAAGGTCCGTTCTCACACCCATTCTGCAATGAAACGCAACTTATTTTCCCCCGTTCGTTCCTCACAAGGCGCCTCCCCAACTTTGGAAACTGGATGTGGTTAAAGATCGGATGGACAGCACGACCACGACTGCACGGCTTTCACTTCGGCACACGTACATGCCAACGATGCCGATTGACTTTGCTGGGCACAGTTACTTCGGCGGCAAAGATGACCAACTCGTGCTTTGTGCCGGAAAAGGTTCGTTCTCAGTTCCCCGTGTCCTCATGTCGCTGGTAGTGATTGATCCGATCTTTCCTGACTCTCTCGCTTCTCTTTACACCATGTAAACTAACTGCGCTCCTGCCCCGTTACGTAGCTGGAGACATTCACATCTGGGACAGGGATTCCGCAACCCTGCTTCATCACGTTCGTGCTCAGGATCTAGGCGGCGACCTTACCTGCATCGCATGGAACCAATCGGCTGAGGAACCATTCATGTTTGCAACTGGCAGCCACGATGGTACTGTGCACATTTGGACGACATCTGATGCTCCCAATCGTCCTCACGGACAGCCTGGTCTCGCAAGTTCGAGTTTATGTTCTGTGACACCGCACTCGCCATCTCCGTTGCATTTTGGCTTGAGAACAGATAGTCCTGTTCGACAGCTGCAGGCACTTGCAAACGACTTTGCTGTTGGGTCTATGACGCCGCTTACAATGACCTCTGGGGAGGAAGATACACCTCGGGATCGTTCCGTGACCTTTGTATCGTCCAAACCGTAACGCGTGGAATTTCTGTTCGGACTCTGCCTCGCAACTACTTACACAAGACCTGTAGACGCCTTACATAGAACATTACCTACCCGCCACAGCACGCTACCATACGATATTTTTTTACGGTATTTCCTGCGCAATATGTATGATGGCACCACTGGTTGTCTGTCTGATGCATAGTTTCCTGTAATTGTCATAGCCAGTTGATGCAATATTACTATGATTCTCATGCCCGAGTCGAGTCCCACCCTTGTAGCCTATGCATTATTCATGCATTATTTTCACTTGTAGAAAATCTGTACCAAGGTTTAAAGGACCTGTAGTATACCTTAGTATGTAGTCACTAAGGTAGACTACAGTACGACGCCTCTAAGGTAAGTGCGTGATTACCTAAGCTATGTGCGTATGTTTGTATTCCTACATCACTCCCCCCCCTGGCCCTCCTCCTGCCAGCTTATGATATATGCATTGTTAATGCATTATTCGTGCATTATTCTCATTTCTCCCCATGGCCTGCCTCCCAGCTTATAATTCATGATTCGTGCATGATTCTCATTCCCCCTGTCCCGCACCTTATAGTGTATGATGCATTATTCAAGCATCACCCCCCTGTCTTGCAGTGTAGTACAGTATGTGATGCATCATTAATGCATCATGGTCGTCCCCCCTGTCCCACCATCCATTTAAGATGTTCTCGATGGTTTATTGTTACTGTAGGGAATAGGGGCCATTTGTATACTGTTCTAGTGGCTACTAGTATCATTCCCATCCTCCTTGCCCTCTGACTCAGCCCCTGGATGTTGTGTAGTTTCCAGGAGGTCCATGTCATATATGGTCTCGGAGTCTTCATCCAGGCGTTTGATGCAGGTTAGTATGTCGGAGTGAGCAGAGTGGACATCGGGTTCAACTTACATATGTATTCACATAATGTAGTGCTTGGGTACCGTAGGATATGGACAACTGAGGTTGACAAAAACCTGTACCAGATGGGCCAGCCGATCGTCGGCTGACCCTTGTGTAGGAATACAAACATACGCATATAGCTTAGGTAATCATGCACTTACCTTGGAGGTGTCATACTGTAGTTTACCTTAGTGACTACATACTAAGGTCTATTACAGGTCTTTAAACCTATTTACAGGTTCTACACCATGGCTTGTAGTCGTAGGGTACAGATGGGCCAAGGTGTGAGAAAATCCCTGTATGATGTGGGTCGGCTGAGTAGATATTTTAGTAAGGGCATTTTGAGTAATGGATGGGCTGATTG
>KN825640.1:0-15380 GCA_000827395.1 Paxillus rubicundulus Ve08.2h10 | reverse complement strand
ACCTAGTTTTCACTTCGGATTCCTCAGTCGTTCTTTGCCCCTCTTTGGCAGTGGCTGAGTCTGGGCAATCACTGCCCTATTATAGTTTTTGTCAGAATTATATATAAGCATTTATCCTTCCATAACATATTGATGTGTGTTTGTAAAAGGTGTCTGGTTATACCAGCACCTTCCTGATTTCAGCATAGACAGAAGCATATTAAGCCTAGACCTGAGGTATCATAATATAGTAGTTTCTCCACTAATATATTCTTCAAGTCTGTAGCTTATTCCACCAACTAAACACACAGATTATAATGATCTCAAGTTCTCTTGACACTCCAATTATTATAATCTTTTATTCTTGAGGCTGCAGAAAGTTACAAAAACTATGAGAGGGCAGGGATTGCCTGGAGTACTTGAGATTAGCTAGGTGTAGTAAATAGATATAAGGAAACTTACCTCAGTTGCTGCCCAAGGAGGGCAGAGAGCAATTGAGGAATCCAAAGGCAATATATATATATATATACCATAATGGTGACAAAGTACAGTAAACTCTGGAACTGGAATACCAACTCTGGAATCTCAGAAACCCAGAGATCATGACTCTGCTCTGCCCCTATGTGGAACTGCTCAGAGTCTACTTGGGGTCCATCTGGAATTTGTGTGGAATGTCATCTTACTCTATCATCCTTTCCTTATCATTACACCCAAGCCTCCAGGGGCATTCCATCATTATCTTACATCACTTAACTCCATTTCCTTTCATGTTCTTGTTCCTAATCCCTTGTCATTATTAACAAGTGCTTCTCCACCCATTCTACTACATATACATATATATACTCACTTTTTACTTCAGATTCCTCAGTTGTTCTTTGCCCTCCTTAGGCAGTGGCTGAGGTGAGTTTACTTTATACCTATTCACAACTCCTAGCTAATCCCTAGTAGTCTGGGCAATCACTGCCCTCTTATAGTTTTTGTCAGATGGGTGGAGAAGTGCTCACTAAGAATGACAGGAGATTATCACATCCCATGCCACACAAGCCCACTCAACTCCTTTCCTGCTTCTATCATATTCCATCCCATGTGAGTCAACTCTGCTTTCTCCAGTGCAACTTTGCATTTCTGTATTTCCACTTATTAGCAACTCTGATTTTATGTACATCTGCAACTCCACTTTTCTGCATATCTGCATATCTCTAGTTCCACCTTTTCCACTTATCTCTATTTACTTCCATCCCATGCCTTGTTACTTCATCCTCATATTTTTGACTGACACTTGTCATGTCTATAAACTCCATCTTCTGACTCACTCTGACTCATTCCTATCTCATCCCAACTTATTCCCTATCATTCTGTCAAAACCTGGGCATTAATCCTGAGGTTTATGAAGAAGTTTGATGAATTGGGAATTGGGAAATGGTCACAGGGTTCTGGACAATATCCAGGGGGTCAGATGGGTAAGGGACTTCAGTTTCAGCTTATGTGCTGTGCCCCTGTGTGAGTCCTGTCCCTTGATTTCAGGCAAGAAATCAGAGTATCAGTCTTGAGTTCAACTCAGGACTGAAGAGGATGGATCAGAGGGAAGTCAGAGACTTCAGCAGAAGACAGGGATTGAGATGGTTTATAGTTGATATTCACACTGAGGAAATAAAGAGAGTACATAGGGTTTTTATATGAAAAGTCCTATAGGACTGGAAATGGAAAGACATTGAGGGTTCAGGAAACCCAATGACAGTGCACAGCAAGGTGATGTCAATATTAAAAAGGAAAAGGTGTCAATGGCAAATATGAGCAAGGGATTAGTGAGGTGGGAGAAATGATGACAAAACAGAGAAACATAATCAGAAGGAGATAAGATGGGGGTGATTACTAATACAAGGTGCTCAGACCCCCCTCTGGTCCTGCTGTTCCTGCTGGCAGTTTTAAGTGCACAAACCTTCCAACCAGTGGTGTCCTTTTCTGCTCCTTGATGTTTGTGGTGCATACTCTGCCATGTTCTATGGCTGGTCATGCACTTAGGCTGCCAAAGTGGTTGGGTATGGGTGGGGAAAAAGGGGAGTGATGAGAAGTAAAATTTCTAGAGAAGAGGAGCCATTAGCAGTGTTGGTGGTGGTGGTGGTGGTGGTGGTGGAGTGATGTATACAGATGAGGGCGACCTGGGGTTGCTGGTCCTGTCCCAATCTTGCTTCTTATGTCTCACCTCCTACTCCCATCCTCTTATGGTCTTATCCCCTTGGTGTCTGTTGCACATGCTCCTTCCCTTCCATCAACAAGAAGTAGTTGGTTTGAGTCAGGTTTCATTTGTTTACTAATATGGGATCATCAGTGGTTCTGTTTGTGGGTGCTGGGTACATCACCAAAGGTGGTCTTGAGGTGACCTGTACTATTTATGTAGTTGATTAGAAATGGTACTGCTTTACTGTCTGATAGTAGGTATGGCAGGTAGCAAGCCTGCCATCTTAGTAATCTTGCTAGGATGAAATGTTCATGTGCATACTGGGGACACACTAGAATGAAGTGTTCCATGTTTTCCTTTGAACCTGGGTAGTGATGGCAGCCCAGGGTGTTGGACTTCTTGATGCAGTGTAGGTGTTTGTTGAGTGTGATGTGCTTTGTTCTTAGCCATACTAGTGCTGCTGATGTCTAGATGACTTGGTCCACATCCACTTCCAGCACTTGTTAGATGCCACCACCTTCTGCTCCTGTTTGAGTGCTCATATGCTGAGGGGAAGTGCTCCATGTCTTAAGAAGGTTGGTAGCCTTCTGGCAGGGAAGGAGTGTCTTGTTTCTTTTGCTACCTTCTTTGCTTCCTCATCTGCCCTCTCATCTGCCTCTACTCTGTTGTGTCCAAAGATCCAACATATTGAGATATCTTTCTTCTTGCAATGTAGTGACTTGTGTAGCTTCACTGCTGCATTGCTAAAAAAAACTCTATCAGGTAGTGCCCCAATTTAGAGCTAGAGAGGTTACTGGCCTTGATTGTAGCCTGATTGTGTATGTAGATCATTGCTGGGAGTTCCAGGTCTCACTTTGTCTCTAAGAGGTGTATGACCTCTGACTCATAGACTGTGTGTTCTTTAGTTGTTGCAAGGTGGTACCTGAGTATTCTCAGTCTCCTATCCATGTTGTATAGCTGCTGATCCTATTTTACTGTTGGTGCCTGATCTGTCACAGTATACCTTTGTTGCCACTCAATCCTCATTATGGGCCTCTATTTCCCCTTTCCTTGAGGATGTGGACAACATTCTGAAGGTTGGCTTCTCCTGCAGTGCTCTGCATGAGTGCTATCATTTCTAGGTTACTGGGGTTTATGTTGAAGATATGTGTGAGGTGATGGAGTGAGGATCTATAGTGTTTGTCATATATTTTCACTGCTCTATGGATGGCAGGGTGTAGGGTGTGTGTTGGTGGATGGGCTGATGTGTAGTGCTGCTTGGTGGCAGTGGTTCTGTACATGGTGTGAAATTGGGAGGAGTTCAGCATGCACCCTATGGCATCCATCACTGTTGTCCATAGGGCTCCTGTGATGCTGGTGACTGCAAGTCTCTGGACTCTTTCCATCTTATTGACTATTCCAACTGATCCTTGTTGGGCTTTGTTGGAGTCTCTGATGTGAAGGGGGTGAGCCATAGGTCTATGGCATATAGCATCTTCAGGAGTGCTAAGGTGGTGTAGAGTTGCTTCATGAGTGAGAGTGGCACTCCTTTCACTGAGCAAGATAGCCTCTGTAGTTGGAGGATGTAGTTGGTTCCTCTGCCTATTGCATATGCTGTGTGAGCATGCCAGCATGGTTTGCTATCCACCAGTACACCCAGGAAGTGGTAGGTGGGCACTGGTGTCACTATTGTTTCCCTGATGTTCATTGGGAGATGCTCCTTTGTCCTGTTATGAGAGAAGTCTATTAGCTCAAATTTTGATGTTTTGAAATGGGAGTTATAGTTCTCAGACCACTTGAAGCCTCCCCCTGGTCAATTGAGCATGTCCTGTAGGGAGTTGTGAGTTTTATGAAAGTCATACCCTACTGCTATGTAGGCCAGTGACATTTCTCTTTTTCCTGTGGGTTCTGTGACTTCAACTAGGTCTGGGTTGTAGATGATATACGAGATCATTGAGAGTGGGTCTCCCTGTCCAATGCCATTAGTCATTGGGATTGGTGGGGAGAGATATCCATCAAATGATAGATGTGTTTGTCTGCCTGTCAGTACTGCCTTTGTGAAGTCCACTAGCAATTGGGGGATCCTTCACTTGTGCATGTTGTGGAGCAATCTATCTGTCACTGCATTGGGGAATGCACCTTCAATGTCTAAAAAGAGCGCTGAGACTACTTTTCCACCTCTCCAGGTGTTTTTTATTGTAGCCTCAAGCAGATGCAGGGATTCTGTGGTTGAACAACCAGGGTGACCACCAAAGTGGTTGTGTGGGAGTAGCTCATTCAACTCTAGGATGTAGGTTAGCTGGTTGGCAACAATTGCAGTGAGTATTTTTCCCATGGTGTTGAGCAGGGCTATGTGTTACAATATCTTGGACACCCCCTATCTTTTTCTTGATCACCTGACCTGTTGTACCATCACATGACCTAACCTCACTTAGGTCTTTATCTATTTCCTTTCTTGTCGATTGCTCAACCAGTCTCTTGAGCTAAAGTCCTATAGCTGTGTTTCTTCTATGACATCTTCCTCTTTCCTACCAATAGCCTTTATCTCTCACTTGGTCTGTGCACACCTCTCAACTGTATATAAACCCTGTACTTTGCTTGGATACAACCCAAGCTAGATCTACACAATACATTGCTTAACCAGAAATCCCTTGATCCTCTGAGCTACTCTTCACTCAATTGGCCTATAGTCTGCCAGTAAAGACTTCTGATACTAGATCTAGTTCAACTATCATTGTTGAACTTGTTGGTGTTATTTCTGTGAGCTCTTAGGATCTCACCAGCATAACACTATGAGGTGGTAGGCCGTTGTTACAGTGTAGTCTGGGTGTCCTGGTTTTTGGAGTACAATTGTGGTGAATTCCCACCAAGGGTCATAGTAAGTGTTCAATTGAATGGAAGTATGGAATAGAAATAGCAGGTGGGGAGAGAGGACTTTATTGCATTGCATGTATATGATATTCCATATGCTGTCTGGGCCCAGCTTTGTATGGTTGAAGTTTAGCTATACACCTGTTTAGCTGATCTTCGATGATGGGGCCAAGTTCATCTAGGGCCTCCAGGTACTCATAGCCTCCGGGTACTGAGGATACTGCTGGGGGTGGGGGGAAGAAAGCACATGCTAGTGCCTCGCTCTTCTCCTCATTAGTCCTTGCTGGTTGGATGAGGCCCTGAGGTGTTGAGACACTCAGTGTTGGGATTCTGGTTGAGCCTCTGTCACTAGGTTCTGTGTGGGTACCTGTTAGCAATCCAGATGTCCTTGCTATCCATATTCTCCATCCAGTCCATCCAGTGATCCTTTTGGCTTTCTTTAGTGGTTGGGCTCCTGTCAGGTTTTGGTTAGTTAGTAAGTGTGTGTTATGTTCCTCCTCCCATAAGTGGTGGTGCCTGTTGAAATCTCCTAGCCATAGCATGTGGTTGTTCTCTGTTGGTCTTAGCCTACAGATTTCCTCTTTCAAGAACAAGTCCAGTTCCTCCAGGGTCATCTGGGAGTCTCCTTCATTGTAGATGTTGAATATGGTACATGTTTCCAAGGCTTGGAGGATGTTTGCTATGTGGGGAGTGATGGCTGTGATTACTTGAGAGATAATGGGTTTGGTGATGTTGATGATGGCATTTGCTGTCTTTGAGGTGGTTTCTGCTTCTAAGAGAAAGGTCACTGCCCATCACCACCCTTATCACTTCTATGGCTGCTCTAGGTACTTTATCAATCTGTGAGATATGGAGGAGGGTGGTTGCCAGGTGTTTTATAGTAATTGATTCACCTACCATGCTGAGTGCTTTCTACTGTAGGTATGTCACCCCAGTCTTGACATCTTGGACTGCATATGGTTTCATTGCCACGATCTCTTCTCTTAGTGATGAGGGTTCTTGGGGGTTTCATCTAGTTGTTTTCTTTGTTTCTGTGGTTGGGGTGGGTGTGCAAGCTCCAACTCTAGCTGTCCCTGCAGCATTGGACTTTGAGTTACTGAGGACCATTTGTCTTCTCAGTTTCCAAGGTCCAGCTGAGTGATGTTTTATGAAACTGAGATGTGTGGTAGGTTAGGCTATGAGTTATTATATGCAATGTATCTACTTTCTTTCACTTCTACTTTTTTGGGGTCCCAGTAGGGGTGCCACATGGTAGTAGGTCAAGGAGCACTCAATACAATAAGTTCACCTATGTTGATAGTTGACAATTCTTTTTCTGTGCAATACAAAGTTGTGATTGGTAGCCACACTGATGAAAAAGGCAGGTCCATAACATAGACCTAATGAGTCCCAGCAAAAAGTCACAAATGGCTGGTGGTGGCTGGTAGAGGCTGAGCATGTGAAGTAAATCACCATAGTGCCTTGTGTAGAAAGTTATTGTGTAATCATTACTATTAGTAGACTAAATACATACCTGTAGAAAAATATAGTGTAGTCACTAAAGAAAAAACTATGGTACAAGGCTGATGGCCTGCTTATGTAAGCCACTGAGAATTTGAACCCATACAAGATGAGTTTCCAACACTCCCCTTCAAGGAGTATGGGGAGAACAAAGGAATTTAGGTAGCCTAAATGAATGAATACATTTCTGTATATTCCAATAAAACAAATGTAAAAAATCCTGAGTATTCAACGAGTGAGACCAAGTCTCCAAAGTGCTACATTGGTGTAATTACCCAATTTGGTAAATTGTAGTGGCATCTTGCAAATCCTGGACTGAAGGGGCCTGTGGTACGTCAGGTTGCTGTTCATCAGCTTCAGTATTAACAACTGAGTGCCTGGGACACTCCCCCAGTGTCTCTGGTCCATTTTCAATGGATCTAGGGGTCAATTGCATGGTCATCATGGTAATTTCTGTCACTGGGGCTGGTTGTGCCACTGCCATGTGCTCTGTTGCCACCATGATCACTGTTGGTCTGTGGCTGGTACTGTTCTGGGTTGATGCTGCAGCTGCTGCCATCACTGCCACCACTGTGGTTGTGGTTGCTATGACTGCTGCTGTGGTGCTCTGCTGCACCTGGTTGCACTGGCATTGCTGGCACTATTGTTCTATGTGCAGGCTACTTTCTCAGTTGCTGTCTTGTGGCACTGCACTGCTGGGCTGCATGTGTGTTGTTTGTACTCTCCACACCTCACTGCTCTGTTCGCACACCACCTTGCACACCTGCATTTGTGCTGTATCATTGGGCCATGTGCATGTTATTCATGTTTCTGGTGATTGCACTGGCACTGTGGTGGCACACTGCTGCCTGCTGTGGTCATTCTGTGTATGGTTTCTAGGCTTCCAATGAGGTTGCTCCCCATCAAGTGACATGCTTGGGGGTGCTTATGCATCTGTCCTGCTCTCCCTTAAGTAGTGTGCTTAGGGCATCTTCTTCAGCTGGCTTGCATGACACACCCACTTCCCCCATGGGCCCATGACTCATCACATTTGAATTCATGGTGTCAGCAGTTGCATCATTTGCTGCTTGATGCACCATGTCATGTGGCTCTGTGACTGTGGCATTCTTGCCTCTCCCACTGCTGCTTGCATGTCCACTCATCATCTACCCACTGGTGTCTCTCCCCCTCTCAAGCAACATGCTGAGGGTTCTTCTTTGTTGTCTGGATTGCCTTACAGCTTGTGTGACATGCCCACTGGCCCTGTGGGCCCTGCACTTGTTGCATTTGGGTTCATGTTGTCAGCAGCTGCTTCACCTGCTGACCAGTTTGCTGCCTGGGGCCACTGGGCTGTAATACACATGCAGTGGACTCTTGGCTTGTTGTTGGAGCTGATTTGATGTGCCTGCTGGCTCTGTTGGTTCAGTGCTCATTGCATTGGGGTTTGCACTGCTACCCTCTCATGTACCCACATTTGTGCTGGTGGGCTCCACCAGGTCCCTCAACTCATTTTCCTGGAGTCAGGGCCCATAACCTGTAGAAAACTATAGTGTAGTCACTAAAGAAAAAACTATGGTACAAGGCCAAAATATGGCCTGCTTATGTAAGCTACTAAGTATTTGAATCCATATGAGATGAGTTTCCAACACCTTGTAGATATACCTCATGAATTTGACAGTACTTCACATTTGCTCCAAATTCACCTCATCATTACTGCATGGAACACTACATTACAAATTGGATTTGCTGGGTTCACAGCAAGAGCAGAGCCAGCAGAGCACACAAAGCATTCTTTGCATTGTGTGCTCTACTTGCTTTGCTCTGTTCTCCCTGTCCCTTTACACCATCTCTCCTCTATTTCCATTGTGACACCTTCCTGATAAAACCAACACAATCACTCAATGCCTCCAAACAAGAAGTACCACAGTAACTGTAAAGAAATTTGCAAGGACATGCTAATGGAGGTCACCCAGGGTGCCTTTGCTGGCATGAATAGTATTGCATCTCAGGAGGAAGTAAATCCACATCTGCCTGCAACCTATATGCTATCAAGTGGTGCAAGCAGAACAAGATGGGTACATGTGGGCAATACACTGAGCACTGGGGCACATTGATCAGCATGAAGGATCCCTTGGTTGAGGTGGGCTTGGTCAACTGCTGTGCTGACCACAGTGACTAACTCCAACTAGGTTTATGAACAAAGTTTGGCAATTGTAAAGGGCCTCAAGAAACAGAATACTAATACAAGTACAACTACTAGTGCCCCTTCCATAGAGGATGACATGGACAAGAGTTGGATATCATGTTTGTTTGTTTTTTAATCTTTATCCTAGTCCCCCTGTTATTTTTTGCACACTACTCCATACTTAATTCATGTGCTTCCCATATCACTTGTCATCACTCTCGCTCTATCATTTCCCAGATGTAGACCATGCATTCACTTTAATACAACCAATGTCACTTTCCCCTAGATTTTTGTCTCAGCCAAGATCCTTGAGTAGCCTCTATGGGCCTGGGAAACTATTTGTCATAGTTGCCCATAGAGGCTACTTGTTGCCTTGAAATCTGTCTTGATTTCACTACATCCCAGACATGGCAGTTAATGATTTTTTTTCCAGTTTATTGTCCCATTGGGGCATAGCCCTATGTAAGGCACTTCTAAACTAGTCTATGGGGCCCCAGTGCCCCTATGTTTCTCCATTCTTGCAGATGCCCTGATGTGGATCATAATCCCAACAGTCTGCCATTCCTGCCAGCCATTTTAGGTGCACAGAACTTCTAAGCCACACAAGACTGCTTCTAAATAACTATCATTTGAGGGTGTTGCTGAGTTGTGACTGTGGATAACAAGTACACGGGCTGCCAAAGCAGCTGATGAATTTGCTTGTTTATTAGAGGCTCCTAGATGTATTTTTACTACTATGAGGATCCTCTATCAGCCACCACCAGCCACTTGCAACTTTTGGCTGGGGGTGAGTGCTCAATGATTGCTTAGGTTTGTTGATGCAGCACCACACACCAGGGATTTTGACATTTCAAGGACATTTACAGGTAATTGCAAGAACAACTATCCATCTCAATTTTTGTTTTCACATTTTCATAGCCATAAAATGCCAAAAAGGTGCTGAAATGCCCTTAAGATGTTGAAATCCCTGCTGTGTCAGACAGTCTGAGGTACACTGGACAAAATTTCTTTCTCACATGTAGGTAAAAGACTGTCATAAACTTTCCAGTTTTTAGGTCAGCTGGACCTTGGGGCCAAACAACACACCAGGAATTTCAATGTTTTTCAGGGCTTAGAATACATTTCAGAATTGAATTGTAAAATATTATATTATATATATCCTTATAAGTGGGTGAAATATTTTATGAGGTCATAAAATGTGGGCTGGGATATTAAATTATGAAAGGTATTGTGCCATATATTATGAGGTGTGAAAAATAAATGTTCATACCCTTGCCATTTCAATGTTTTCAGGGCCTTATAATATATTTCATAATATGTTTCATAATTTAACATTTTAAACTACATTTATGACCTCATAAAAGATTATATCTTTTACCTCACTCAGAATCTTCCACATAATATAAATTTCTTAGTTATTGTGTTGAAAACTTAAACATGATATTTCTCACCAACATATAAGGCAATATATAATATAACATTCTACAATTATATTCTGAAATGTATTCTAAGTTCTGAAAAAAAATTGAGGTTCCTGATGTGCAAGCATGTACTATCCCACCCCATCTACTCAGCAGAGCTGCCCATTTGGCATTTGACATTTAACACCTCAATTTTCATTATTTCTGTTAAACACTTTGTACAGTACATCCAATATATACTATCTACAATTCCCAAGTCCAACAACTGACATCCAAGCTGTGGTTGTTGAGATCATATTTGAGCTGACAATTCAGTGTGATGAGCTCAGGAGTCACCTACTCGTTACATGCCAAGGTGTGCCATGGTGGAGTTTTGAAATGACTGGTGTGCAGGGCTACAGGTTGGTGATGTCAGTGCAGCCAATGACACGCAGTAAAGGGAAGCAAGCTTCCCCAAGGGATCCCAAATATGAATCTTGACTGCAGCAGGCACTTGCAAAGCTTCGAGATGGCACATACAAGACAGTGACTGCAGCCACAAATGCCCACCAGGTACCTTCTGCTTGAGGCAGGCAGCAGCCACAGGCCTCATGATAGAAAAGGCTGATTAGACAAAATAGGTTGCTCGTCAGACACTCAGTGATAGAGCTAGTGGCCATCACCAGAGTTGCCAGAAAGCTGTGAAGAATAGTCAAATTCTCAGTGCTGCAGAAGAGAAAGCCATGACCAACTGGCTGAATTTCAACTTGAGCATGGCCACTCCACTTCACACATACAATCTTCATGCACATGCTTTTGAAATCTTGGGGAAAATGCCAGGGAGACATTGACATGACTGTTTTCTTCAAGGACACAAGAAAGAGGTCATCACTCACAATTGACAGGATCTGGACACCACTCCACTGAGCCACTGCCACTGGCATCACCTGCATTCCAGATTCCACATCCACCCCAGGCCAGCTCTGCTCACCTGAGCTTGAATCACCCACCATCTTATGCTCCAAGTCCCACCATGACAGGCTGTTATCCAATCAATATTTTTCCTCTGCCAAACCCTGTCCCATTGCAGCAAGTGCTGCCACCACACATACAATCACACATGTTACTCAGCACTGCTGGTCAGTATGCACCAATGGCAGGTCATTTTCATGCATCTTCCTCAGTCTTATCCAATGCTGCATAACCACCAGCCTCCATACTTACATTATAATTGATGTTTCTTCACCTACTTGTCTTATACTAGTATACTAATATTTTCTACTATTCCTCCCTCATCATACACTGGAATTCCCCTCACGGATGGGCCACTGGGCGGAGCACGAAACCGGCAACAGTCCGCGTGTGTGACAATTCGTGACAATTCGTGACAATTCGTGGTTTTTGCGTGACCGCCGAATGGGCAGCTCCGCCGAGTAGCTGCAATTCACCAAAACAGGTTTTATTTTGGTATAGCTCAGGGACCTGCCTTTTTCGTCAGTGTGTCTACCAATCACAACCCTGCATTGCACGGCGAAAGCGTCAACGTAAAAGGATGCTGTCTCCGATGCTAGTAGTAACCAGTCAATGCGGCATCATTTGACAAATTGTGATACCGTGGTCTCGCCGAGTTCCTGCCAGGTCACAAGTACACTGGCTTCTTGGAAAGCAAAGCTTGACTCCTTGGTGGAATAAAAGGAAGACCAAGAAGCTTTGAACCTCGCTATATAAACTCCTTCAAACATGTCCGATGGGGATGGTATATCGTTTCAAACTACCGCCTACATTGGCACCAACCTAAATGACGTCTTATACGGTGAGTTCAGTGGCATTTACCCTCCTTCTTACACCTCCCTGGTCCGTACAGGTATCGAGCTTGTTCTCTACTTCAAGACCATGCAGATCCTGCTGCGAAACGGAGGAAATAGGAAAAGATCCGACCTCTTCTATGCGTTCTTTACCACCATCATGTTTTTCTTGATTTCAGTCTGGGTGATTTCCCAGGTAATATTCAGTGGCAAGACGTGGATGCAGCACAGAGACTATACAGGCGGTCCTGGAAAGTATTGGTTGAATCATATGTCGGATTGGTACAACGATTTTGGGGCGACCTCGGTCATCGCGCTGCAACTCGCGACAAGTGCTCTCATGGTGAGACTTGGTTGGTGGCCATTGAAATTGTTCATTTTGTTGGCTCTAGATACATCGCTGTCGGATTGTGTGGGATAGCTATCGCGTCATCACTGCACCATCTATCTTGTGGGTGATTACACTCGGTGAGCATCTCTTGCAACTCCTTCGTTATATTCTAACCATGAAACACTCAGCCCTAGGAATAGTGGTTCTCTGGGTTTCTTGCTCTCCGGGAAGCGATGTCTTCGTTGGCATGGCTTCAAGACTTAACCTGGCGTATTATTCCATCTCTGTTTTCCTGGACACTATCGTGAGCGGTATCATATGCTATCGCATGCTGTACCATGCTATGAAGGTGAAGAAGCAACTCGGAAACGAGTACGCGTCCGGGTATTTCAACGTCATCTCGGTTATCATCGAGTCTGCGCTTCTTTACACGCTCTCGGGACTCGCGTTCTTGGTTTCGTTCGGAATAGGGAGCGCAGCTTCGGTGACCTTTTTTTGTGTATACGTATTGGCAATGGTGCGCCATTCTTTGTTCAGTGATCTTCAAACTGCATTCTTATGATTGTGTTGGTTCGTTTGCAGTGTATATCACAGCAAATGCTTATCCTCCGAGTCATTATGGGGAGGGCTTGGAATAAAGATACTGGCCGGCCACAAGGGACGACGATCAAATTCTCTCCTGACAGTGCAGATTCTTCTCAAAATTTCGATGAGAGCCGGGCTTCTGTTCATTTGCAGGTGTCGTCATATGTATCTTCCGGACAGCGAGACAAGGTGTGAATACATGAGGGTGTCCCGTTGTGTAGTAAGAAATCCAGCTCATTCCGGTTTAAAACAAAAAATTTCATGATCATAAATACCTGCAGGTGTCCTTGGAGTCATGCTTGAGATCGGGGTCGTGTCAGGTTCAAGTTGACCACTGCGGAGTCAGGATATCATTTGGACCCGAGCTCTGCGATATTTTTGGTTCTCGTGTCCCCACAAAATAATAAGTCCGAACACACATAAGTACCGATTACGACTTAGGACTCCGAACACTCCAGTGAATTAGGCTAACAGGATTGTAGTGAGCGCGACAAAAAAGGTAATGCCGCTGTGTGCACACTGTTTCCCACAGCTTCACAACCTTCATGTTCACTGTGTGCAACAGTGAGCTCAATAGTTTCGCCATTTCTTTGTATTTTTATTTATTTACAGTACATAATCGATTTGTAGTGCCATAATGTATATAAATACCCTCAGAATGCTCACATGAGTGGG
The DNA here is from genome assembly GCA_000827395.1 of Paxillus rubicundulus Ve08.2h10. NCBI lineage: Eukaryota > Fungi > Basidiomycota > Agaricomycetes > Boletales > Paxillaceae > Paxillus > Paxillus rubicundulus. The sequence continues at coordinate 1,912 of KN825640.1, read as the reverse complement.
TTATTGTATGTTTTTCTAACGCTGTTTTGTTGCTTACATACACGAGTTGAAGCATCACTACGCCCAAAACATTACCGTTTTTGGTCGAGCCAGAGATATCCAATATTCTCACCCTCGTGCTGCATCGACATTATCATCTCGACAACAGACCTGATGTGTTGAAAACGGACTCACCATCTCAAAAACGGATCCGACATGCCGAAATGGATCCCTCAACCTGTCACCTTAAAATTGGATCCCACATCTCGAAAACAGACCCACCGCCTCGAAAACTTGAACGGACCCGTCGCCTCGAGAGCGACTCCATTGTCTCAAAAGTGGACCACGTCACCTCAAAATTGGACCCGACATCTCGAAAATGGACGCGGCGCCTCAAGAATGACCCCATCGTCTCAAAAGTGGACCTGCCGTGTCGAAAGCGGACCCATCATCTCAAAAGCTAACCCACTGCCGCACAAAAATAGACCCATCGCCTTGAAAATGGACCGTTACCTCAAAAGTGACCCCACTGCTCCAAAAGTGAATCCGCCATGTCGAAAACGGACCCACCACACCACAAACGAACGGACCCGGTGTCAAAAGCTGACCTGCCGCCTCAAGATGAATCCCGCCATCTCCCGCTGCTGCAATGGCGGACCCGTTGCGTCAGATCCCATCGCCTCAAAATGGATCCCGCCACCTCAAAATGGATCCCATCGCCTCAAAACAACTACGACCCGCTGCTGCAATGGCAGACCCGTTGCGTCAGACGTCACAGCAGAATATATATATTATTGTAGCTACATACTGTATGAATATTATAATTTTTTATAAGTTCTGGAGCACTCTGAGCACTGTCCTCAGACTTTGACAGACTGGGATGACCTGGGGACATTCTGGCCAGGGCTAGCCAGTTGGGTACCTTGTTAGTGCTGTCAATCTGTGATGACTGGCCAGCACTGGCGAGAGCTGTCCAGGGGAGGGCTGGTTTGCTGATGTGGGTCAACCTTCTTGTCATATGGGGAGGCCATCTTTGCTCTTTTAAAAGCACTGATGTTAATGAGATCAACTCCCCCATCCTTTCTTCTTTGACTGGAGATCTCATCACCCAGTTGAGTGCAGACATGGTAATAGACAAGGAGTATGACTACATTCTGACAGAGTTCTTACACACTCTGGATCCTTCTGGGCTCCCATTGCATAAGTTGGAACTAAAGGTTGGTGCACCCCTCATGCTCCTGCAAAACTTGGACCCCACCAATGGCCCATACAATGGGACACATATGGTATCAGTGAGGTCATCCAGATGTGTACTTCAATGCTGTGTATTGCAACAGGAGAATGAGGGAGTTGAAGGAGGTGACAACAACATTGTCTTCATTCCATGGATGGCCTTGGATGCAAACAAGGAGGAGTTGTCAAATGGTAGCAAGCATGGTGCTTACTGTTCAATGCCTACTGATGCTTGAGCTAGGATCTAATCCCAACAGACTGGTAGCTCAGTTGGAAGAGTACCACTGTACCACACTGGAGGCCACAGGGCCCAATCCCTGTCTAGTCCACCTTTCTGGCAATTTTTTTCAGGAGTATCCTATTCCACTTTGACATCAGCAATTTCCAGTGCAACTGGTATTCTCAATGACAATCAACAAGTCACAAGGACAAAGTGTGCAGTATGTTGGATCATCAGGAAAAAGTGACTTTACTTTTGAAGCAAATATAGTTCTTTAAAAGTCAATTATAGCACCTATAGTTACCATAGCATTTAGAAACAAGTCCCCACTTTAGAGTTCTCTAATCATCTACTATAGTCCCAAGCACAACTATGATCATATAAATTTACAAGGTCAACTATTAGAGCAACTATAGCAACTATAGCACCTATAGTATTCATAACATGAGCCTGCCCTAAAGTTCACACTGACCATGCAAT
>KN825639.1:0-13720 GCA_000827395.1 Paxillus rubicundulus Ve08.2h10 | reverse complement strand
GACGGAATTTTCGGTTGTACTTCGATGTTTAGTATATATACTTGTGCGTGCAGAAGCAGAGCGGAATGCAGCGCTGTAACACCTGAGACACGATCGGAAAAGTCCGCTCAACAAAGTCGGCACATATCCGGTAACACATTGCACCTGAGTAATTGGGTTTGTTTCCAACACTTGATTACATGCCACCTGACAAGTCCTCTAGTCTAGCCTGCCTAACTGTAGGTAACGTGAATGTATCAATCTTAGCTGTCTTCAGGTTGCGAGGTTCCCGATTTCGAGACCTGGCTTGAGGTAGTGACAACACATATTCACTCACCAGCATTTGATTATACATGCCTACGTTGTTTAACCAGAGTACTAGTCTACTTAGGCGTACGTCGCACGTAGTACTTGTGTGTTCATTATCAAGTTTCAATTTTGGCTTATATAAGCACAACACAGGTTAGAACTGGGCCAACACAAGGAGCCCCCGTGGTCGGACGTTACGAACGAGTCCTAAGGGAAATCCTCGAGTTCTCATCTCCCCAGCTGTGATTGACGCTTCCAACTTTCTCTTAGCCTGCCGGCCAAGCGCGTCCTTTCCGTTAAACCCACGCGACCGTCACCACTGCTTTGACCACTACCCCCACCATGTCGTCCGCTGATGATGATTACAACGACGGCGATAACCAGTCCTCCACAATCCATGAAAACAAGAAGAGGCGCGTGGAAAGGGCATGCGACATGTGTCGCCGCAAGAAGAGTCAGTTCTTTGACCTTTTCGTTTGTTTCCCTGCGCATCCTCGAGGCTGATCGTACCTTTTTGTTCACCTGTACGGCTAGTTCGATGTAAGCGCGCTCGCATCCGTATTCCTTGCACACGAGAACTAATTTACGAGTTCTCAAGGTGATGGGAACCAGATGCCCGACAACAGATGTTCAAATTGCCTAGCGTACAACGTGGAGTGCACGTATGTAGAGGCCGCAAAGGTGTGTCTAACTCTCAGACTCGTCGGTGGCCCTAGACCAACCTTCCTCCACAGAAGCGGGGGCCTCCCAAAGGGTTCGTTTGTCCACTCCACCCCTCGCTACAAGGTCATATCCCTTAACTTGATTATCATTTGTCGTTAGATATGTTGAGAGTCTTGAGAATCGTCTAGAGAAGATGGAGAAGCTTCTGCAAAGGGTGTGTACTCATTCCAGTTTTTTTCCATCGTGCCTGGCATTCAACATTCCTCCGTGGTAGGTCTGCCCAGATGCCGATTTCACGCAAGAATTAGGTGGTGCTCGGATAGACAGGGAAACGTGGCAGAGAGGTAGTACATCATCCTCACATATCATGAACACTCAATCAACGTCTCCGAATTCCGCCCTTGCTAATGGCGACGATCTCGTACCGAGCGACGATGAAGACATAGTAACCGTCTCCCTCTCGGAGAACCTCAAGAATATGAACCTGAACCCCTCCCACACTAGGTTCTTTGGCAAGTCCAGCGGTATCATGCTCATACAGAAGGCGATAGATCTGAAGAAGGAATACACTGGGGGCGAGGAGAGTCGATCAGATAGCTTTTTCAAAACCAGGTCTCATGGCGAACGCTTCCCGGTGAGATTTCATTGTGGATGCTGGCCATCTGGCTATCTAGACACTGATTACAGCCGTTTCAAGTGGGAGGATGTAACAAGAAACATCAAAGAGACGCAGTACGTGTTCCCTGACGAAGATTTGGGAATATCGCTGGTCAATCTCTACTTCGTCTACATGAACTGTCTAACCCCGCTTTTGCATCGTCCATCCTTCGAGCGCAAGGTCATACGAGGGGACCATTTACATGACTCATCTTTCGGTGCTGTGTACCTCCTTGTTTGTGCTGTTGGCTCGCGATTTTCGGACGATCCCCATGTCCTCCTGGAAGGGACGGATTCAGAGCATTCCGCCGGGTGGAAGTACTTTCAGCAGGTGCAAATGGTCAGGAAGACGTTGCTTGGACCTCCTTGTTTGGAGGATCTTCAGGTGTATTGCGTAAGTGTCTTCGCTTTGTCCCCAGCTGATTTTAGTTATTTCCCTCATGAGATTGCAGTTGTCCGTCATGTTTCTGCAAGGGACGTCCGCACCGCAAGCATGCTGGACGATGGTCGGAATTGGAATCCGACTTGCACAGGATGTAGGTGCACACCGACGCAAGGCATACAGCTCGAAGCTGTCCGCTGAAGGCGAACTGTGGAAACGGGCCTTCTGGTCAGAGAAGCTCCCCCACCTCCACAGGATGTTGTTTGGTCTCACACATCTGGTTGTAGGGTGCTCGTCACATTGGATCGTCAGATGAGCTCTTCTCTAGGCCGACCATGTGCCATCCAAGACGAGGAGTACGCCGATCTTAGTTTTTGTTACCACTTTTCTTAGGGGATATTTGACAGCTTCGACCTTGATTTCCCTGTCGAATGCGATGACGAGTACTGGGAAGATCCGAATCCAGACCAAGCGTTCGAGCAGCCTCCTGATAAACCTTCGACAATGTCCTTCTTTACGAGCTACCTCAAGCTTAACCATATCCTCGCTTTTGCCCTTCGGACGATCGTACGTTTCCTCAGTCGTTTGTTTCCCAGCAGCTCAGTGCTCGGTGCAGTATTCGATCAACAAATCCAAAGTCCTTTTGGGATTTGTCGGCCAACAATGGGAACAGCACATTGTTGCAGAACTTGATTCTGCTCTAAACCAATGGATTGATGCTGTACCGGAACATTGTAAGCGACGTTCATTCTCTCATTTCACAGGTGTCTCACATCATGAACAGTACGCTGGGATCCGACCGGGGACGTAAACCCGCCATTCTTCATGCAGTCGAGCGCGCTATACTCGAGTTATTATCTGGTCCAAATATCTATCCACAGACCATTCATACCTTCTCCCCGCAAACCGTCTCCACTCTCCTTTCCTTCCCTCGCAATCTGCACCAATGCCGCTCGGTCATGTAGTCACGTGATTGACATATACAAACAACGATCCCGTGTTGCTGCTCATTTCCTGCAGGTATGAGCGGTCGCTGTGGCATTTCATCATATGGATTGACTAATCCTGTTCTGACAGATGCCCGCATTTACTGCCGGTATTGTGCTTTTACTGAACATTTGGGGAGGGAAACAGTCTGGGCTTTCGACGGACCCTTCGAAGGAGATGGCCGACGTGCATAAGTGTATGGCTGTTTTGAAGCGATGTGAGAAGCGGTGTGTTTTCTTCGCTGTATCCTGTCGGTGGAGACCATTGTTGTTTAATACTTTGTGTAGGTGGCATACTTCGGGGAGACTCTGGTTAGTGTGACTTCAGGCAGGTGTTCATATGTGGCCCTGATCTTGTTCCATTTGTATGTTCGTCTCTAGGGATATCCTTTGTGAACTCGCAACCGTGGGAGACCTTCCTCTACCTCAACCCAGCCCCACTGGGGGGACGAAACGCGACAGGGAATCTGACAGTCCTCCTGCGACTGACCACTTCGCACCTATCTCATTAGAAGGCCCTCGCACGATCGCTGGATCGCGCCGCAATCCTCGAGACGTCCAATCTCAACCTCAATCTCAATTTAAATCCAAATCTCAATCTCGGCCATCCCGACAACAATCTCAACCCCGACAGCTCCAAGGCCTCTCATCTCCGTTCAACCTCCCATTATACAGCAACGAACTAGGACGACTGCCCCTGCACGGACAGGTAGACTTTCCCACCAGTTTTACAGCTCCGACAACAGCGTCGACATCGCCTCAAGTGAACTCGACGAGCATGTGGTATTCGTCGTTGCCGACGGGGACCCACCATTTAACTGATGGGCATCCCCCGACTTCAGAGCCCTCGCGCATGCATGATTATGCGAACCCCAGCGTTTCGGCTGTGTATTCGATGGACGAGTCATACTACGGTCAAATGACGAGTTCGTTCGAGAGTGGTTATACTTCGCAACATAGGTCACCCGACAGTGTTCGGTTCTCAGGTCCAGGTCTCGGTGGCTCGCGAGGAAGATCGAGGAATGGGAAACATGGGGCTACGCTGGTAGATGCGAATGTTACCGGACAGCCGCCATTAATAGCGGCGCAGACGCAGATAGGTGGGCAGGGGCATGGGCCTGGGCATGAATATGGGGCGGTGGATCCAGATACGATTGCGATGTGGTCGACTGCGCCAACTGGATTTGAGTATGTCGTTTTTGTTCTCGGCCTTTTATCTTTTCATGATTTCACCAACATCCATCCGTTTATCATTTCTGCCATCTTATTGGTTCCGCCTGCTTGGATATTCGAACATGAACTGATCCGTGCCTGTTTGCTTTGTTAGGCTCAATGACTGGGGGACGTATATAATGAATGCCTCCGCGACGGCCAATGCTGATGCCGGACCAACTCCTCAGTCGCGACATGGCACGTACACCACATCCTGATCTTGGAACCTACTGCGCCAGTCTCTAAACCTCGGAGCCTATGCAATACGAAATCATCAATGCTCGCTGCGCACAATTGACGAAAGGCTATATTCCCTGCATACACCCCTTTTTCTATGTTTTGACGGGAACGTCAGGTCCAAGTCATCACCATGATTCATCCCACAATACTGTATCCTCCATTGCTCATCACACATACACACAAAAGATTATACTCCTGTAGACGCCCCCTTTGTGTTGCTTGATTGGGGGCGGAGTGGTGCCCTTAGAAGATTTTTTCGTATCCCTACGTGAATGGTGGAGTTCCAGTGCATTTTATAATACATTTATCCACGACAATCCACCATAGTACAGCACATCCACCCCCCATTATTCATCCCACAATATATTTATCCCCCCGCAATCCGTTCTCGAGTGCGTCTGATTACTTTGTGTTTACCACCTGGAATCTGATATCAGGAAACCGGTGAAAAACCGACATAGCCATATATAACATTATCTAATATACTCTTATGTACTACTATGATACTTTCCATGTTTATGTACAGTGCAAAGTCTGATGTTTTTGACCATTTTCTCCAAGGGGCATGCAGACTAAGCTCTTATCGAATCCATATCGGATGACATAAGAGGGTCCAACGGTAGTATGGACTACCGTGGGGAGTGCAAGGCAACGCACAAATGCCGGCGGGTGTGCCGAAAGGCCCCTTCCTGCTCGATGACATTGGGTTTCACACGGTAGAGGCTCCTACCTCCCAACGTTAATACCCGATGTGCAACCAATCCAGCTTCGGGTAACGCTTACCACAGTCGTGCTTGCTGACTAAGCATAACTCCTGAAGTAGGATATTAGACTGGTAGTTGGCATCCTAAACACAGTTGAATAGACAAGCAGTAGGGGCAGTGGTGAAGCCCTCTGATGAGAACTGTTGTGAATTCAAAACCACTGTCAACTGCTTTCTTTAATTGCCCCTTTTCACACTGTACATGTGATGCACCATGTGGCCTGGCCTCAGTCTTAGGAGAGACTCCTTCTTCTCCTTCTTTTTCTTTCCCTTCTCCCCATCCTCGCCACCCTTCTTACCATCCTGAGCCTGCTTCCCCTCAACCCTGCTCCCACCTGCCTCTGTGGCTCCACCATGCTCCAATGGGTCCACCCCTTTACCTTTCAGAATGGACTCAGGGAGCTGGGCCCAAACATAAGTGTTGACCTTGCGGCCTTGCGTATAGCCTTCAGGAGGGGCCATCCTCAGGTAATGACCTGGTCAATGGGGAACATCTGCATTTCTGCAGCAATGACCATGGAGGGGACCTTGGCCCCAGGCAGATATTTAGCCTGGACCTTGTCCCATGCACCACATTAGCATGTAAATAAAAGCAATGGTGTCATATCCTGTGTCACACCAGTCAACCCCACTCCTCCGGAACCTACTCCGCACCAAATCCACCTTTCTCGCCTTATCAAGTCTGCTTTTCTGCACTTCCGCTTTTCCACCTTATCACTTGTCCACTTTCCTGCTTATCTCTCTTACCCCTGATTCCTGTACCTTGTTCCTCATCCTTGATCCCATACCTTGTTCCTCAATCCTTCACACTTGACAGACATTTGACATATCTAATAATCCCACCTTCCAATTAATCTGATTCTGACTCGTTCTGACACTTCCCAACTTAATCCTATCTTTTTGACATCTGACTCATATTCCACTTCACTCCAGCACTCTGGTGTCCTCTGTGTTTGATTGTTCCCGTAGTATATAAACCCCTCTTGTATTTTGTATTCCTCAGTTCAAATATCAACTTTGATCACTCCTCTCTGTCCAACCTAAGTCCTTCGCTCAACACTTGAAGCTAGTCTTCTTGTCGTCACTCTGACCCTCTGACCTCTGAACTAGTGTTGCTGCAGCTTCAAGCTGCCATTTTTTATCTCATCCATTTCAACACAGATCTTTATGCATGTAGGGAAGGAAATGCAATTTCTAGTCACACCTACCAGCTAAAAGAAGAATTAAATGGATTGGACTGGCCAATGTTGAGTTATGTCACTTAAGCTATTTGTCAGCTCCAATGAAACCAATTCTGACAAATGCTGATTTTGGACTTATTTCTCATTGATTGTTGGATGGATTTGTGTAATTATTTTTTTATCTGGAAGGGGAAGCAGGATACTACATTTCACTCACTGGAAGCATCAAGATCCACAAAGAAATGTGGATGCTACAAGCAAAAGCTGCACAAAAAGCCACAGAAATGAAAAGCCAAGCTGAGGCAACACTACTCCGAACCCACTTTACTACTCCATTCCACCATCGCTCTGCTCCACCATTACTCTGCCCCTTCATAAATACCAGACTGAACTTGAACAAGGGCGCAACACATAAGTTGAAGCCAATGTCCACTCCACCTCCAACAACTCTGGACAGCACGGAGGACTCCGGATCTTAACATATCCAACCTAAATGCCTGAGGCCATCAGGAGTCCACCTTTGTTTGGTTCTGGACCATGGATGTGCAAAGGGATGCTGAACTGAATGATTGGATGTTGGAATGTATGTTTCTATTGTAGTGGGGAGGCCCACAGGGCCAATAACCTGTCAGGAGCAGAGGCAAAGGCCATAGGAGAGCAGAGGCAGAGGTCCATGGGAGAGTGGAGTGTCAGAGGCACCATCCCCCTCATGCAACCTGTCTCAGCCAACCCCATATACATGCTGATTCACTGGGTCAATCATACAACTGAAAGCTTCAGCACCCAGACGGGCTCAATCATCACCAAGATCACACACCCCCATGGTGACAGAAACCACCAAAACAATCTCACTATTTTGTGGTGACTACAGCAACAAAGAAGAACTGGCGGACTGGTTTGCGCTCCTCCAACTGACCCTCCCAGAGTCATGGACGGACAACCAGATGGTGAGATGCTTCAGCAAGTACATGGCACCAAACTCCCTAGCAGAAGAATGGTTTGATGGCCTATTGTTTAGTGACAAGTATGATGGGGATGCTGTAAAAAGCCTTCCATGAGTGGTGACCTCCTCACAAAAGACCTCAGTGGTCCAGAGCACAGCAGCGTGAACGTATCAAAGGCATCACCATAAGGGGGGAGGACATTGGGACATGGATCCAAAAGCCAGAAGAGCGCACAGGAGACTACAGCCAGAACATTTGGGCAGAACAGGTCAGGTGCCTGGCACAAAGTATGGGAGACATCCATGGCACCCTCATCAAGCGTGCCATAGAGGGTGCACCAAGACTTCTATGGGACCAGCTCATGGAAGGGTGCAACTCTTGGGAGGACTTCCTCAAGGGTGTCAGAGCAATCAGAAAGGAGACACTGGACATAGAGCAATGAAGGCTTAAGGAAAACAAGGCTCATGATGATGCAGTAGCAAACCTTCAACAGCAGATGATCCAAATGTCCCTCCAAACCCAACCCCAACCTCCACAAATGCCCCAGCAATCATTAGCTACAAACCTGGGAATGCCCACCCAATTGTATGGCATACCTGCACCATCACCAGGACAGAACACCCAAATGGGACTCAGACCACCCAATACGACAAATGTGATGGACAGAGGCAACCTGTTTCCCCAAGCACCACTCTCCAGAGCTCAAATCCTAGAGCGAGTAAATGCCATCCCCCAGAAACCCAACACAGAAAGTGGAAAACAGGCCTATGAAGTGGACGTCAATGCATGGGACCAAATGCATGGCAATGCACCACCCAGCCTAGAACATCCCTACCCCATCAAACCAGGAATGGCCCAAGCAGGGTCAGGGGAATGCTTCGGCTGTGGGGAAATCACAGACCCACCCCACATGGGATATACATGCAATGCAACAGAACCACTGTGTCCACAGGAAACACACTGGCATCAGCTCGTCATGAATATGCTATGGTGAACCACAAGCATACAAACACCACCAGCACTAGTACAATATGTATGGCCAGTTCTGCCACCACACCCCAACTACCACCAGACTATGCCCTTCCCCATATACATGGTAGCCCCAATGGGAGAGTGGACACCTAATGAACCAAACATAGAGCACACAGAGTCGTTTGACGTGTACTGGGATCCCCACGGGGCAGAAAACTATACAGGACTACTACCAAATGTGGACCACCAGTAGTCCTCCCTATAGGTTCACCCTAGACCAGTTCATCAGAAACCCCAACCTCCATAAACTCTGTAGTATCTCGTGCCATACCACACCACCCTCCATCTCCCTCCCATATGCTTACCATGGACACTATGGTGCCATTCACTTAAACACTGCTACTTTTGTGCAAGCGCCAAATTGAGGCATCATAACTCGCTAACCCTAACCCTACACAACCCTAACCCTAGTTTAGGCAGTGGGGCAGACTCCAGTGTCACGACATAGAAAACTAGTTGAAAAACGGAAGTTAGTGAGATATTCAGCACCCTACACGATGGGACGAAAAGCCGGAAAGCTCGCAGCTGCTCATGCCCGAGCTGCCCGCCATACTCAGCAGCTTGCAGTCCAAGTCAACCAGCAGACCTCAAGCTCACCAGCAAACCTCCCAGTGGATGATGACGACGACTGTGGATATGATGGTGGCATCAACTGTGATTGGACTGAGAGCGAGTATGCGCCAGAATCTGGCTCTGACTTGGACTCCAACAGTTTTGATGATGGGGAAAGTGTTGTCGAGTTGGAGGGGGAGGAACTGGAGGAAAATTTGATCGGGTTACAAGAGGAGCTCGAAGCACTGCAAAAGAAGACACCATATGAGCAACTACTTGCTGCAAACACAGGGTCTTCATCAGCCAAGCAATGGAAAAAGGCCGAAAGCCAGCGCTCACTTGGATACAACGGAACTTCGCTGCGTACTTGCCAACGTTATGCCAAAGCAGCACGTGAACAACAACAGAACCGCCAGGCTGCAAAAATAGTGTTAGTATCAGTCATCCTCCTTCTAAGGATATAACTCACATGCATCATTCACAGGGAGGACCCATGGGTCTTCATGATGCAGAACTGGCTTGCCGAAAAGATCAGCATCCCTGGTGACTCAGGAGCTGGCCCAAGTGTCACCAATGTCAGCAACAAACCACCCCCGAACATACCTGCAGACCCCACAACAACACTCTCAGCCTCTGAATTGGATATCAAGATTATCAGTTACATTTCAGACCTCTCCACTGATTGTGGGGATGACAGTGGCACAGAATCCAAATTTGAATGTGATACACAAGCCGGCGAGGGTAGCCTGAGTGCTGGACAGTCCCTTCAGCCAGGTGTGCCACCATTGAAATGCCAGAAACTCACTGTTCCGTACCGTGCACAGAGGGCAGTGACAACAGAGGGGCGGATGGGGGAATTAACAGTGGCTCTACATGACATCGAAAAGCTCCTGCATTCAAAATGAACAACATTTGTGGGTGGTCCATCTGGATTGCAAGCAAAGCAAGCACGTACCATTCAAGGCCACTTGGCCCTCATGGTGCGAGATGGCCGCAAATTCATTGATGCATCCCAACATGCTGCAGAGACACATGGATTTGCGATGTGTTGGGGTGGACGACAGCTTCATAGCTGGACACGTACTTGGGTGGCTTCCCGTGATCTCCTGAAGTCTCACCATGGCCATCACACAAAGGTCTTCTCCTGCTCAGTGATCCATCAATTGCCACTGAATGTAGGGCTTATCTTCGATCACATAAATGGGCAATGGATCCAGAGAAACTCTCACAGTTCACAAGTGGTGGATTAATCGAGAGTGCTGTGAGTAAATATGTCCAACACTTGGTCCATGACGAGATGCCCAAGGGTTTGAAACAATATCTCGAGATGGAACTCTTCCCCCACATCCATATGAAGGTTGCCCGAGGTGTTTCCTTGAGCACTGCACGCCGTTGGTTGCGTGCTGAAGGTTTTCGCTATGTATCACACAAGAAAGGCCTCTATTTCGATGGCCACAACCACCCAGATGTTGTGGAGTACCGCCAGAAAGTCTTTCTGCCATTTATGAAGTCCTGCAAAGCTCAGCTGGTACACTATACTGTTGGCAACACAGGACAAGAATTGGACACCAGTCCCCCGAATTATGTCGAACACCGCCTTGTGCTTGTTGCTCATGACGAAATGACAGCACAAGCAAACAATGACAATGCGAAGTCATGGGTTCTCAAAGATGAATACAGATTGAAGAAGAAGGGAGTTGGTCATGGGATTCATCAGAGTAATGTTATTTGCTCAACAGTCGGTCACTTGGAGGATGCTGGCCAATCTATGGAATATGGCAAGAATCACAAAGGGCACTGGACAGGAGAGCATTTTGTGAATCAGGTGTGTGATCATTACCACGCTGCTCAAGCCACAGCTGCTGAGAGCAAAATGGGTAGCTTCGAAACAAAATCATTCCTGCATTTGAGCATGCCCATGGAGCTGGATACCAAGCTCTGTTCTTAGTCGACAACTCACAAGGCCACTCGGCATATGCAGAGGATGCTCTTGTGATATCACGAATGAACATTAAGCTAGGCGGGAAGCAAGCTTGCATGTGTAACAGCTGATTTACTCATGATGGCCAGAAACTCCCACAGCCCATGGTGTACCCACCTGATCATCCCACAAATCCAAACGTGCCCAAGGGAATCAAAGCTGTCCTCGTTGAATGTGGTCTGTACAACACTGATCTGTGCGGGAAGTGCGAGAGATGTGACCCAAACTCTGATGTTGCATGCTGCAACAAACGCATCCTGGAACAATGGCCTGATTTTGGTGAACAAAAATCTCTTGTGCAGGAGACCATTGAAAGTCTCGGCCACATGTGTATTTTCTTGCCAAAATTCCATTGCGAACTCAATCCCATTGAGTTCTTCTGGGGCCAGGTCAAGAAGTACCTTTGTGACAACTGTGATTACACTTTTGACACACTGAAGACAAACATGCCCATTGCACTCAAGTCTGTCTCCGTAAACACTATCCGCTTATGGAAACATCATTTATATCAGTGGATGAATGCTTATCACTTGGGCCTCACCACAAGAAATGCACAGCTGCGAGTCAAGCAGTTCAGTTCATGACAGTACAAGTCACACAGGAGAGTTCCAGAGGGTCTTGCCCGCTGTTTTGACAGTGTATAGAGTAGTTTTGCACACATGCGCCAATCTGACCCCCCCTTGGTTTTTCTACTCCCTCAATTTTGAGTATTTTAGAAATCACTCTTGGGGATCTGTTCAGACAGTAAAATAAAGCATTTTTACAAGAGGAATAAAAAAAATGGGTCATTTTTCGTGGTGTAAATTACTTTGCACAAAAGTGGTGGTGTTTAAGTGAATGGCACCATAGTTCAGAAGGGACAATGCCCCTGAGCTCATTTTAATCTCACTCTCATTCTCTTTCCACTTATCCCGATAGATCTGGTACACCTATAGTTCCAGGGCTGGAAAATCAGCAAGAGCTGAATACAAGCCAAAGTTATGTACCCACACATGCCAATACCATTACTGACATTTATTTGTTGTATGTGATGGGTAAACCAATCATATCAAGAACCAGTAATCTGTTCCTAGCAACTCCTGTTCTACAAGGCCCACAAGGGGACAAAGTGCGATTCCTTGCCATAGTCGACAACAGTGTGATGATCAATGCTATAGACACTGCAGCATACCAGCACATCAAACGACAACTTAACAAGCTAAGTACCTCCACCCACACCCTATGAATGGCTGATGGCTTGCTAGTACCATCAACAGGTACATGGGCAGGAACATTTGAATGGGGTACAGTGCAAGTAACCACAACGTTCGAAGTCTTCCCCAGTGGCAGATCATGGCAAATTCTTATTGGTAAGCCCCTCCTAGAGCAACTCGCAGCTATACATAATTACAGTACGGACTCCATACACATCTCCAACACATCCCATGCAAGTCACATTTGCAACCTTGGTATATACAAACCCCTCCCAACACCCACACTCCCTACTGCCATTCCCTTTTCCTCTATCTATCATTCTGAAGTGGATCGACACATGTCAAACCCACCACAGTCCTTACCAAATATGTACAGACAGCAACCCGAACGAACCCAGCTCATTTCGCCTATACATACAAGTACTAACAACCCAACAGAAGCAGCATCCCAAAGGCAGGAAGATTGTCTTCCATTCCCCGACACAACGGCAAAGGAAATACAGGCTACCACCCACCTGGTCAAAGAATTTAATGTTGCCACCAGGAGAAGAGCAGCAAACCAGGGATGGAGAATGAGGTGAACAAAGGTGATGTACCCAAGGCAGTAGAGATCAGCCCAGATGACCACGTCTTCACCAGATTAATGGAAAAGGGACCCTTCTACCCCCCTCAAATCAAGGCAATAGTAGAGAAGGTAACATACGGGCTGTTACCCCCAGACAAACTACAGTGGGTAAAAGACAAAATAGGTGAATTTGCAGACACATTCATCCTATCTGTACGAGAAGTCAAACCAGTTGACTTCATGAAGTTTCGTCTAAATTTAGGAGCTCTTCCTCAATGGCGTACTTCCAGTGATCTGCATCGGGTCCTGCATAGGCTTCCGGGATTGTCCCTGGGAGGGACGCATCAGACTCGGAGTTTGCTGCACCTGCAAAGATGAAGTCCTCAAGGGACTCTGTGGATGCTGTAAATGCTCCTGGGAATTCCGGAGCTTCCTCCGGAAGGTCCGGAGGTTCAGGAGTTTTCGCTCTAGGTCCTGGTTGTTGTCCACCACGGCGTTGAGCCCTTCGTGCGGCATCCTCGTTTACTGTGAAAGATGTGGAATACCCAATGAAGGTCAACCAAAAACCACTCATGCAAGCACAAAAGGAGTGGTACCTACCAGTACTGGATGAATTCAACAAGGCAGGGGTCATGAGAGACATTTGTTCAGATGAAGTCAAGGCAATGCATCCCACAGTCCTAGCCCAAAAAGCGCATGGAGTGCTGGGACTGATGATAGAGGAAATCCAATGGATGCTAGAAGACCAATGCATAGTGCATGGTAAACCGCCAAATCCAAACCTACTGCCCTGGCCTCAATCTGAAATGGATGCACCCTCAGAAGTAACACCAGCCAAGCTGAAATGGTGAGTTACTAACAACTTCAGTTCCATCAATAGAGTCTCAAAGGTAGCCCCAATGCCCCAAGGCAACATCAGAGCGAAACAGCAACACCTAGCAGGTCACGAATATACCTGCATCATAGACTTTGCATCTGGGTTCTATGCCATAGAAATCAACAAAGAGGACGAACCATACTGACAAAATACAGTGAACTCCGGAACCGGAACACCAACTCCGCTTTCCCGCGACCCGGAGTT
>KN825638.1:0-15379 GCA_000827395.1 Paxillus rubicundulus Ve08.2h10 | reverse complement strand
GGCCCACCCAATGCCTACAGAATGCCCATATTGGCCAATCCATTCCACACAGACATAGCTCAATCAGCCCATCCATTACTGCAAATGCCCTTACTAAAATATCTACTCGGCCGACCCATATCATACAGGATTTTCTCACACCTCGGCCCATCCATACCCTACGGCTACAGGCCATAGGTCGGCCGACAATCGGCTGGCCCGCGTGGTACGGGCTTTTGTCAACCTCGGCTGGCCGTATCCTACGGTCCAAAGCACTGCATGGGCTCTTCCATACTCCATTGATGCACCCACATCTGCCAAGTGACCAACTGTGGAACAAATAACATTGTTCTGATGAATTCCTTGACCAGCACCTTTCTTCCACAATCAGAATTCATCATCAAATACCCAATATCAATCAAGTGGTTGTGAGCTTGGTAGGCCATCTTGTTGCTTGTGCTCATGCCACAGCAAGCTTTTTGTGAGTTCTGACCATCATGTGCATGATCTGATTGTTCAGGGCAACATTTCAATGCTTCATTGTTCACTCTAAGCTATCCTACACTACTACTGAGCAGGAAGGGTTGCATAGGGTTAGGGTTTACTGTTCCTCACTCAAGATGGCCACTGTACAGATTTGGTGGTCTCTAAGTGATCAGCACCATAGTTTAACAATCTCATCCATATTTAATTGGCTTTCGGAGTTTTGATGGCTTAAGTGATTGTGCAGGTGCGAAACCTGCCGAGCATAGGTAGCGAAACCACAGCCTCCCCAGATGAACTCGGGGAAGCCCAGTGGAGTATAATTGCAAGCGCAAGAGCAAAGAGCGCTGAGCCAGAAGGGCTTTAGGTAGCGAAACCGCGGCCTCCCCACAGTGAAGTATAATTGCAAGTGCGAGAGCAAAGAGCGCTGAGCCGGAAAGGCTTTCGTCAGCCGTATCGTACTCACAGTGAGCCACGAACTCAGGGAAGCCCGGTGAAGTATAATTGCGAGCGTGAGAGCAAAGAGCACTGAGCCGGAAGGACTTTAGGTAGCGAAACCGCAGCCTCCCCAGACAAACTTGGGGAAGCCCGGTGAAGTATAATTGCAAGCGTGAGAACAAAGAGCGCTGAGCCGGAAGGGCTTTCGTCAGCCGTATCGTACTCGCAGTGAGCCGAAATCAGGGCTATAAGGCTATTAACCAGGAGGTCAACCACAGGTGGGAGGCCAACTGGAGAGAGTTTGAGGAGAAGATGGTGGTAAGGCGAGTGCTTAACCGGTGGTTCAGATACCATGTATGATGTTTCATTATGTGGGAACCGAGTACAAAGCATGCAGTTCAATTGTAGTGTAGTCATTGTCTGTCAACGAGAAAGAGGTCCATGCCGACCAAAGTGCGGGTGGCAGATAGTGCAAGGTGATTGTCTTTGCTAGCGAGGTGTTTTTTATTTTATTTTAGATGCAATCAAAGCAAGGGAAGATGGAGTGGAGCAGGTGAGGGGAAGGGACAGAGAAAGAGGAGAAACAACAGAATAAAAAGAGAGATAAAGTTAATTGGCATGAATCAGGGCGTTCAGCAGAAAGGGGTGCATTCAGATGTACTTCTGGAACTCATCGGAAGACCAACGGCCGGCGGCTTGAATGAGGTGAGGGATGATACCAGAGTTTGCCATAGCTGTTGCTCCTCCCGCCCGCATGGAGTGACCAGAAACGGCATGCATGAACAGGGAATGTAGGCGTCGCATGAACCAAGACCAGGTGGGCACATTCCCAGAGGCCGTCGGCCACAGTTGCGGATGGTAAGGGAATGCGGCGTTGCGGCCCGTGATGTACCGCTCCATGATGCCAACAGTGTCATTGCGCCGGGCTGTACATTTGACCAGGATGGAATTGCCATCACCACATTGGTCTGCTTTGTGACTAGGCAGGGTGAACTGGAGGACGTGGGCGGTGAGGGTCAAGGAGTGACGCATGGATAGTTTTCGTGTGCACTGATGCCGTTCCAGGTCCGGCCAAGTGAGTTCATCACAGCGGAGTAGAGCGTCAAAACCGACATAAAGCTGAGCAAGGAAAAGTTGGTCATTGAGTGTGGTGGAGCAATGCAGGCGATCATATGCAAATGTGAGGTCATCAACACAGAGGGGTGTCTTCCGTTGGACAGGTGAGGTGTGACATTTCAAGCACCCGGCCAGCGTGCGGACGACAAGGGGATGGGATCGAACTGCGCGCACGTCAGGGAAATGATCTTCGAGCTCACGGACAATTCCGGACAAATAAACGGCTACCGACTGCGGTTTGATATGAGCCGACTGGAAGACAATAAAGTATGAAAAAGTGTCGGGGGTTGGTACGATTGGACGCTGATGGAGTCTGCAGAATTCAAGATAGGCTTGCAACGCTGAGCTATAGTTGTCTTGTGTGCGAGGTTCCAAAATGGAACCCAAGGCAATGGAGCATTCATGTTGGAGACACTCCATGGTCCACAGCAGGCACACAGGCTGCCGGGACGAACAGGGGGTAAGATCATTTTTGGGATGCCCCCAGCGCATCTCGAGGGGGTTGAAAATGGTGTATGCAGATTCCCGGAGAATGAGTCTCGGCCGCTGCATTGTTGAAGCAAGACAGAGTGTCAGCCACATGGTTTTTGCTGCCATCGATGTGGATCACCCGAAAGTCGATCTGGTTGCGTAGGAGGACGTCAATGGCAGAAATGAGAATGGTGTTGTAGGGATGAGAGGCGCGCAGGGAGCTGAACAGGTCCACGGTGTTGGTACTGTCGCTATAGATAGCCAGTCGGCGTGGGCGTGATGGCAGTGAGGCCACATGATGAATGGCAGAGCAAGCAGCCAGAGCCTCGAAAAAGAAAATGGAGTTCTCTGGTGGTGACAGTGGTAAAGTACATTGGTAGCCTGTGTTCGACGCAGGGAGGAAGAAACCGAGTCCCAGCTTCCCAGATGCATCGGTAAAGACCACAAGCGCTTTGGGGGAAGTTTCTGGCCTCCAGTGTAAAGAGTCGAAGAGTAGGATACCATCCATCCGTTCGAGGTGGTCTGCCATCCACAGCAGCTCAGTAACTACCTGGAGGTTGATGCAGATGCACGCGAATCTCTTCTTTTTCCCGCTGATCTTAGCGTAGAGTGCTGACAGACCAGGTCACAGGTAAGGGAAGACGTTGAGTCCCCAGTTGACCCAACCAGCCAGCTGCTGGTATTCCCGCAGGGTCCACCGCTTGCGAGGGATCGCAAACTCACGAAGGTGACGGATAAGCTCTGATTTTTTGGCTGCTGGGAAGGTCACGCTCATAGCATTGGGGTCGACGACGAAGCCGATGACCTCGAGAGTGTCACCAAAAATTTGTTTGGACTTCTCATGAGGCAGTCCAAGCTCGTCCCAGAGTTGAAGGAGTATGCTTTGCTTCGTGGGATACCAGGCGTCATACGGAGCATAGTAAAGCAGTTTACCAAGAAACTCATATGAGTACGAGTCATCCATGTAGACCTTCAACGCCTCGAGGAACTTGACGAAGATGACAATCCAGATGACTAAGGACATGAAGGAAACCCAGATCTTGGGTGAACCAGAGTTGCCAAAGTTGACATTTCGATCTACGTGGCGATTGCCATCAACAGTGACGACCTGTTTGAGTTGCCACAATGGGTGAATCGGCATCCGATGAAAAGCGGCGGAGACGTCTGATTTGAACAGGACAAGTTGTTCATGGGGGTGTTTCACATGGAAGTCCAAAAGCGACCGGCCAAGGCTTTGAATACCATCCATCTTAATCCCTGCGATGAGGTCGCGGTCGATCATGGAGTTGAGAGAGTGAGTGCCAGCGCTGTGGTCGACAATGAGGCGGAGTTTTGTGGAATGAGGCTTCGGCACGGCATGCACAGGGATGCTGTACATTCCTGGCAAAAGGTCAGGTCCAAAGGGTGCAGAGAAGCAGCCCAGAGCCACCTCCTCTGACACCTGTTGGCGTATGAACACTGCCTCGTCGTCACACTTTGGTGGGCGGTAGGAATAGTCGCAAGACAGGGGAAGTTCGTCCTGCGATGTATCTGCCCAGGGCCAAAAGCCAGTACGGAGGGAATTGCAGACCGAGGCCACAAAGGGACAATTGGGGTGATCGGCAAGCAGTTGCTCAAACCGATCGACGTTGATAGGGCAGATGATGTTAAAGAGGTGGGGGTGGGAGGACAGAGTAAGCAAGGATGTGGGAAGGTGGTCCGCGAGGGCAGGGCGAGGTACCGGCGCAGCATGGAACGTGGCAGCCACAGAAGGGCTGAGGGAGTCTGAGAGGTCCCCCCATATGAAATCACGACAATGACAGGGGGCTTTGAACTCGCACATGGAAGAAAGGGATTCGGGCTCCTCAGGCCGAGTCCTTTTTGTGATGGTCACACTCCCGGTGAGCTTTCGCACACGAGGGGAAGGAGCAGACGTGGGTGTAACGGCAGGTTGCAGCAGACCGGGTGCACTGTCCAGAATTATAGCGTCTGCAGGCTTCGTCCTTCTTGGTGATGGACGAGGGGGAGCTGGCAGAAGGCTTCTTGACCTTGGCGAAGTTAGGGGACTCACTGAACTGTTTACCGGAGGGGAGAAAGTGAGATTCGAACAAGTCGGTGTGGGGGTCAGTGAATTCGTACTGGCGAGAACTGCTAACACGTTTGCGGACGCTCTTGTCAAACTCAATGACCCTGCCGTGGAATCGCTGCTCGTGATGAGCGAATTTCTGTGTGATGTATTCCCCATAGCGCTCGAGTTCAGAGGCCCTGTGAGGAAATGCGAACCGATATGCACGGGCAGTGCGGACCCAGGCAACGTGCCAATCTTGTCCAGTAAGGACGTTTTTGGATGGTGCGGAGTAGATCCCACACAATATTTCGAGGTCGCCAACCTTCTCCTTGTGTCGCTCATCCGGCTGAGTAGTGAACATCCCTGTGAAGACCACATCAAGGTTAACCGACTTTCCAAGGATGATGTTGTTCCACTCAGAGTCAGGGAACTCGGGACAAGCGGGGTTGTTGACGAATCGCCGCTTGACCTCCTTGGGATCAGTAGCCCAGTTGGCAAGGAGCTCAGTGGTGCGTTGGAGCTCTGGACTGACTCGTTTGACGTGGTCGATGTTTGACGAGTGAGTGAGATTGCTGAGGTCGAGCTCGATGCGATGCTTCTTCGAAGCAGGTTGGGGGTCATCAAGGTCGATGCCCGTGTCAATGATTCCAGGCTCGCCGAATCTGTCAACCTCTCCTCTAAGGTCTTCTTCCTCAGTTGGATGCCCTTCTTCATCATCTCCTCCATTTCGTGCTGGAGCCGGTTGACCCTTCCATTTAGCTCGTTTAAGCTCTTCTTCGACGTGGTCAAGCATGCGGAAATAGGAGTCACAGGCCTGTTGGCTCTGGGTGTCTGAAACAGCTTGGACGAGGTCAAAGGGGACGTCCAGTAGGTGGAGAGTCTCTTCAATAATGAGGATGGCTGCAAGTGACTTGGTGAGTTCTCCCTTTCAGAAACGCTCAATGACGTTGAGGCAGTTCTTCGCCAGGATAGATTGCGGGGTGGATCCCCCTGATTGACCGGGTCCCGAGAGCGTCGAACTGGAGGCATCCCCAGACATGCGCTGAACGTAGTGATGGATTGAAAATCAGGGAGTAAGCGAAATATAGCTGCACAAGCCACTAGCATGATGGCGAGAGGAAGAAAGGACTGGGGAATTGAGGAAAGGGGGAATCCGAGACATCCGTCACTGGTGACTAAGCGTGTGACGGTGGTACTCAATCCTAGTCGTTCCTCTGCCAACTAAACTTGTCAAAACACGTCTTACCCCGATTAATAGTATTGTCACACTGTCACAAGTTGCACTATTCTCATCCTAACATGACATATAATTCAAATGTTGTATTTGCTCATGTTTCTTGTGTCTATTCCTAAAGCCTGGTCTGATTTATGCACCAGACATACAGTACATATCTGTTGAGTATACTATTGGAGCCACAGAGCAAAGTATTATTTAGTGACTACGACATGGGGAAAGACAACGACGATAGTGAAGCTACGACGAAGGTTTATATACCCTGAGAAAGGTGGAGGATAAATACACGTGATGACGAACGGTGACATAAGGTTGAAACTACCATGTTCCAACATATACAACCAGTATGTGTGAGGGCCAGCATATAGGGTATGTCCAAGAATTGATCTGCCCCACATTTTGTGCTGGGCATCACCCTCCTAGCAATTCTATAGCCATCTAATTCATGTGGCATGTGGCATATCCCACTAATCTTGCCTGGCTGTTATCATATATAGGTTGGGTATACATTTTTTATTGGTTGCATATCCTATCAATTCTTTTCGGCACTTATCTGAAGGATCTTTTTTTACGTCTGTACGTGTACACAACGGGGTATTACATCACAAACCTCGTGATGACCTTCTGGGAACGGCCGGAACGCTCCTTGCGACAAATCCAATCCGTCGCATCCAGTGAGAGGTACCTCGAATCACACCGTCCAACGTGTTCTCCCTTATGTCCACGACGCGAGAACGCAACTTCCGGCTGCGGAGACCAGCCCGAATACCATCAAACCGCTTCACCACTTCTTCCATGGTGGGACGTTTAGAGGGGTCCTGCTGAACCATATCCGCTATCAAAGGTTGTATGAAGTCAAACCCATGGTTTAGCTGACGATGTTATTCAACTCGAGTGCACGACCCGAGGGCCAAGGTGATACCGCTTACGTCAACGAAATCTTTCTTGATGGCATTACCGATGTAGAATACGTCGGTTGCGAAAGGATCACAAGGCTCATTGGAGTTCTGAAATTCTGGAACTGCCTTATCAGCTCCCCATATCGGCACTTCCAGGGGTTTCGCGACTGAATAATCATAGCGGCGTGACAGACCAAAATCGATCAGGAAGTACCTGGGTGGTCGCTGCGTCCGAGTTCTAAACCGCGCATACCCCGAAAAGTCCCGCTTCATGCGCGGAACAACGGGATGGAATGCATCGACGCAAATGCTAGTGTCCATCATGATGTTTCTCGATGTACAATCCCTGCAAGTGATTGGAGACGGACATAATGTACGTGCCTGTATTGTGCTACGTACCGATGGGCAACACGGTGCTTATGCATGAATTGTAGGCCCTGCTGAAATTCAGCCAACTGACAACTGTAGCAAATGCCAACTGACCTCGAATAGTTGCCGAAAGCACTCCACAGCCTCCCCGATTGTATCGAAAGGTGGTTGTCTATAGTCTCGAAGCAGCGGCATGACAAGAATTACATGGTCCTCGTCTTCAGGAACGGAGAGAACGTCGTAAATCGGGATGCAATGGTTGGCACTTTCACTGGCCAGTGGCTCGGAGGAGAAATATTGACCGATATCACGTTCCAAAGGATGATCCAATTTTTTCACCCGCTTGAAAGCAACATAGGCGCCGTCCAAAATACGCGTACCATCAAGTATTCTGGTGGGGTACTGCATTTCTGTGAGTCGAATGTCGATACATTGGTTCCCCTAATTGAGCATACCCTCGCTGAGCGTCCATCCTGAGATGTGCACCAGTCCTTCTTTGTCCCCTGCCAAGAGGGCGTCCAGTCCGGTGCATAGCGAGGTCGGAGTAGGTATCCACTGTTCTTCAGCCATTGGTAGTGATCACGCCACCAGTATTCGGGATTGGAAAGCTGACCCCCCCTAGGTGTGTGAATTTCACCGAAAACTTCAAGTTCAAGTCCAGCCATCAGAGCGCGCTGTCGCTCGGCTTCGGCGGCGTTGTCTGCCTCCCTGTTTGAATGGCGCATGGTTAATAGGTGAGACATTACCTTGCATCCAAGCCTCTGACAGCGCAGGATCAGCTAGTTCAATATTGTCGGAGAATATACTACGAAGACGTTAATTCGGATGAAATTTTGATTGTTAGAAGATTTCGAATCACGGATAAATTATGCATTCCGTCGATGACCCGAAAAATGATGTTGATCAGCGGTGTTGTGAAGCTACTGTGGTATCCTCGCAACTGAGGATATGGAAGGACAAAATGATGGAACGAAGGACGCAGAAACCCCTCGCACCTCGGGCGTTACTAGCGTCGCCCCTACCTATTCCCTGATGGGCCACCTATGTAGTAGTTGCAACGTTTCAAGTTCTGGAACCACAAGAACCTACGAGTAAGATCAGTGCACAACACATCAAGATTATAATACCAATAGGTGTACTAACTGAAGGGCCAACACATGCCGGAACACAGAAATAGGTCTTCGACATCTGCAGGACGGTAAAAACGGTCTATCGTATATTTGAATGGAAATACCGTCAATATGGTAGCTCAAACCGTCTACAGAGACGTTTTGAGAAAGTCAGTTTCTCTGATGAAGCCGCCTTCGCGTTGACCTTGGCCTCGCTGATCGTCTGCTTGGAAGCACGAAGTAAAAGGAAGTAAATTGGTGTATGTAGTTATCGCCAGTGCAAAATGATTTGGTCCAACTAGGGATTTCAACATTTCAAGGGCACCTACAGATTATATAATATCAAATATCAAATTTTATTGTTTCACATTTTCAGGGTGAGAAATTTGAGATGTATGATTGCCCTTGAAAATTGCCTGTAGAAATGTCGAAAGCGCTGGTCAGTGTCATGATGCTCACGTGTAAACGACTGGCAGCCAGGCAAAGTCTAAGGCCAACTCGAAGGCGACTTGAAGATTTCTTTCGACGTTCTGGCATGTGTCGTCTGCACTACGAGAATGCGCTATTTACACCTGCCAGTTATCACCGAGTCGGAGTCAAATCATCCTGATGCGGCGTGCACCGATCTTGTTTATAGGTTTTTGTGGATCAGAGCTTGAAACGTTTCACCTAGTACTAGTCACGGTCGAGGTGGCCCATCAGGCAATAGGCAGGGCGACGTTTACGCCCAAGGGGCGAGCTGTTTCTGCCTGATGCCTTTTGTCCTCTTGTCCCTCTATATCCCCAGTTGCGAGGATACACTGACAGCAGCTTCACAGTACCACTGGTCAACAAGATTTTCGGACCATCGACGGAATGCATAAATTATGCGCGACCCAAAAAGATTCTAACAATCAAAATTCTATTATCATTCCCGACTTCACGGTATGTTCTTCAACAATGTCGGACTAGCTGGTGCCGCTCTAACAGAGGCTCTGAAACTTATGTACAGCGATACAAACTTGTTG
This sequence comes from Paxillus rubicundulus Ve08.2h10, assembly GCA_000827395.1. Lineage (NCBI taxonomy): Eukaryota > Fungi > Basidiomycota > Agaricomycetes > Boletales > Paxillaceae > Paxillus > Paxillus rubicundulus. The sequence goes on along the minus strand of KN825638.1, from coordinate 6,227 downwards.
TCTCCTGAACCAGCGTAGCATGCTGCTTGAACCGAAGCAAGGTAAGATAGCCAAAATCAACGCTGTCGCGACACCCCACACTAATTGTTTTTCCCTAGTCTCAGAGGGCAGCACTCAAAATGGGAACCAATGCGGTTCAGCTGGAGCTCAGACAAGTCGAACAAGCACCTTGAAAGTTCGCGGAACTGCTGCCTGGAAGAAATTCACAACGAACGAAAGCTGTATTGGGCTGAAATCTGAACAAGAACGAGGAGAGGAAATAAGAAGAGCCCAGCGAGAGCAGAAAGAACTCGCTGTTTTTGGTACAACTGAACGTCTTTCTCCGGAAGAGCTAGACAGCAGGGAAGTCTGGTGGCGGAATCAATTCGAATGGTTGAAGGCTAGCGGCTATCTTTTACGTTCACGTTATTCTCCTGGATGGGTGGCTTCCTGGAAGAATTCGGACAAGCGGTGTTTTCGAAGTGAAGACTCCAGGAATCTGGATGTACATTCGGGCTTTTACTCAGTTTCCCGTGCTACTAAGTTATCAACATATCAAGGTCGGGCACATCATAGATGCCACTCGACTATCAGACGGTCAATATGTCACCTTGAAACGACTCAGCAAGTCAGCGCACCCCCACGAAGTTGATATCGGACTATATTTCTCCTCTGAAAGTCTCTCTTCTCAGCCGGCCAATAATTGCGTTCCTTTTTACGAGGTTCTTGCCCTCGATGACAATGACACCGTTGTTATTGTCATGCCATTGCTCCGACCCTACGTAGACCCTTATTTTGACACTTTCGGCGAAGCAGTGGAATGCTTTGGACGGTTATTCGAGGTAATACAAGCCAACATTGAAGAGTTTGTGCGTTCTGATCGCCCGTTAGGGCCTTCATTTCATGCACAAGCACCACATCGCTCACCGGTGCGTTGCTGACTGAAGATATTTTCTGTCCTCTAATCTTCCAGTAGTGATTGCACGAGTGCAAATTTGATGCTCGACCCACGGAATCTCTATCCAGATTCATTCCATCCCATGACAATTAGTCTGAAGAGGGACTACACTGGCCCTGCGAAGCACCTCACTCGCACTCAGTGCCCTCCGAAATACTACCTCATTGATTTTGGCCTGTCTCGTCGGTATGACCCCTCCGATACCAATCCCAAAGAAGAACCAGTTTTCGGCGGCGACAAGGAAGTGCCAGAGTTCCAAAACTCCACTGAACCTTGCAATCCATTTCCCACTGACGTCTTTTATATCGGAAATGCCATCAGGAATGACTTTATTCAAGTCAGTCGTTCGCTTCGGTCTTAGCTCCATCTATCCGCCACTTACTTTGCGAGATTATGTAGACGAAACGAGGATTTGAGTTTATGCAGCCCTTGGTGGCGGATATGATTCAGGCAGATCCAGCCAAGCGACCCACGATGGAAGAAGTGGTCGCGCGATTCGATAGTATTCGTCGCGGCCTGAGTGGCAGGAAACTGCGCTCTCGCGTCGTGGATGAAGATGAGGATGAATTCGAACGGTTCACTCGTACTATTTCCCACTGGACACGTCGAATTGGTTTCGTTGCCAGAGGTGTTCCGGCCATACCCGCTCCACGATCCTGATACCTAGGACGTATGCCGTATCATACATCACATACTACATTTTAGGTGGTCAAGGTTCTCCGTCATGTCACACCCTGGGGAGAACGTCACTATGATGAAATCATCATAGTGCATCCTCGTGCTACTAATACCCTCCCTTGCTTTCTATGATTGTGTCATCTGGGGCTGTACCGTAGTTGTATGTCCCTCAGATTATGGTAGTGATACCTTCGATGCATCCTGGCAGTTACATGCTTTGACAAATGAGATTGACCCCTTTCTAAAACAGATGCAAAGACCCAGGTTTGTTCAGTCCATCTGGCAAGGTTCATGGAAGTGAGTCAATTAAATGGAATTTCAGACCCCTGCATTGAGAGCCAGGCATTCCAATGCACTGTTCAATATGCCAGTTGACAAAAACTATAAGAGGGCAGTGATTGCCCAGACTCAGCCACTGAGAATGACTATATTCACTTATAAGAGGGCGGAGAACGAGAGACTTTGATAAGAATTGGAGGACACTTCTTCCTTGATCATATACGAAAGGCTAATTACTGTGCAGTGCCTTGTGGCCGTGCAACAAGGCACCCCATCAAACTGACAAAAGGTGACTGGGTGAGCCTCCTGGGTCTAGCTCTCTCAGCCCAGTGCCAGAGCTACTGGCTGCATTTGCGTCTGGTCCCGCGACTCATCGATCCGTATGTCTGAATCCCACCTTCCGAGTCCGCAACGCAGGTATGTCCGAGTCAGCGGCTCCGTATTCCTATACGTCCAGACAACCTTACTGAACCCGATACTACCATAGGCCTTGGACTTTTACTAGTGCGCGGAATCATCTTACGGGATCCAATACACGCTAACGTCCCCCTCAGTCGTACGCGCTCACGGACTTGAGCACCTGAGAACAGAAAAGTCATGGCGCCCGATAGTAACAGTCGCAGTCGGTGACCACCAGTGCCACGAATTAAACCTAGGAAGTGATGGGCAGAATCCTAATTTAAAGCAGTACTTTGCATTGTGAGTAACAATGTACCGTCGTATCTCTCATTGCGCCTTCTAACCGACATCGAAAACTCCCGGGCCAGTCACGAAATAGATGCGTCTTCGCGGTTGGACATTAGTGTCTATCATCGAGCATCGAGCAAGAAGAAAAGTAAAAAGCGGAACCTTGTGGCGAATGCAGGTTGCACGCTGCAAGAATTAGCGCGTCTTCAAGCTCAGCAACAGTGTAAACAGAACAGTCAGTCACGCATGCCCGAGACAGGTACTCGACGTCCCCTACTGACATTATTGGCAGGTGTCGAGATAAAGTTGAATTGCGTTTCGCGGCATCAGAGAGGAACGAATAAAGGTAGAGTCGCTGCCGCTCTCTTGATCGCAAGATTCGAAATACCGGAATTCCGGTCGGTGGCTATGACGCATAGTAAGGGCGGCGCATGCGAGTCTGACATCCTTACTGACGAAGGTAGATTGCTCTTCTTGCTCGTTGGGGACTTGAACGTAATCTTTGCGTTAGGATACTGTAGTTCCCCAACTGCCTCTGAGTCCAGTGCAGAGCCTACTTTCACATGGCCGGAAGCACCCTCTCACCCAGAGTCAGCCATCCGTGCGTCTGCCGGGTACTGGTCAGATTCAGACGGTGCACGTTCAGAGGATGAGCGTGGCCCTCTACTCAAGCACCCGGTCAATGAACCTATCTTCGTACCTCATTCCTCAGACGCCAAAGAAAGCGACCAACCTCTCGGTCGCAAAGATAGCATACTCTGGTTTGCAGCATCAATGTTACCGATCTACACGGAAGCAATTGCGACAAATCAAAATGTTTCGAGTATCGATTCTATCGTCGACTCTTTCTCGCCCTACCGCGCGCTCCGAGACGCCCGGGTTGATTCCGACTACGAGCGGGTTTTGACCAAGCTCCAAGCAGAGTGGTCCTTTGTAGGCGCTTCGGTAAGCTACCCATCCTCCAAAGATCTTGCATGGCTAACCAAAAGGGCTCGGATAGCTCGTAGCTTTGGCAGGGTATAAAACCTTGTTTTCGAACAGATTTGATGATCCACTTACCAAAATTGCATTTCAGACTTGAAGCGGCCGTGTTCGGATTCTCTTCTGGTTCTCTCTTTACCGTCGACAGCATTGCCAAGCGGGCCATAGCTATGGGTAGCGTCGCTTCCGGGATCGGCCTCTCGATAGATGCATGGTTTCTATTGATCTACAGTGGTGCAGACTCAACAAAATTTCAGGCGAGTCGTCCGGCGTCTCGTAATCTCGTTCGCTTACACCCTCGTTTCTGATTCAGAAAATGGCGCTCGATGTTTACGGAAAATATCTATTTTTCTGTATTTCGGCACGACTCCCAGCGCTATGTATGTTTGCGTCGGCATTTGCACTTATGACTTTTTTATTGGCGGTAGCGTGGTCCGCATGGCCTAACGCGGTGCTCGTCATGTCATTTGTGGCTGGCATGCTTATCAGCCTTCAGTTCATCGTGTATGGGCTTCATTGTGTGGTGGTCTTTATCGTGGAAGTGGTTAAAGGTATCAGAAGAGGCTTCTTGCGATGCTTCAAATGGATACGGCCACCACCTCCTGATGTTGTGGAAAAGCATAGATAGGGGAGATACAGAGGAGAGCGGCAGATTTTTTTTGGCATCATGTACTGAAACATTTTTTGGAGGGAAGTCTGACAACATGTATGCTATCATGTAAATTATCACGGATACCAGACTCCTAACCATCGGCGGGTGTGTAGAGATTCATCCTAGTACGCCACACAAACCAAATACACACAATCATAGTTAATCCGACAATAAACCGAAACTTTGGACTCTACACACCCAGCCGACTGGCACAACTTGTGGTGGCGCAAGGTTTGCATCCATTTGGTTCATCAAAATCTGGCCCCGAGCAACGGGCAAGGAAAACGTACTCCGGCGAAGTGACATTGTGAAGTAGGATAACCATCCAATAAACTAAAATTAATCCAAAAAATAGTAATCGTACATCGCACACCACGCAGCGACGGCATAGTGGGAAACAGTCTAACCAACACGTTTGACCACCACAATGAGCTAGAAAGCCCATTTGATGAGTGTTGTGCAATGTCTGCACTCAAATGGACTTTCAGTAGCAACGTTCATCTGCGAGATCACGCAAATGTCGCCTCACGATGACTGGGCTTGGTGGGGTCAGCTGTCCGATTGTAAGTGTCCCGTTTGTGTAATGCACGGAAGGTCTTTATCTCACTCATTAGAGGAAATGACGACGGTGATGGATTTTTTGGGTCTCAAGCCCACAGTGCTGCGGAAGACTGCAGCACATCACGGTTGCTCTCATCAACCCCATTCAATGGAATCACGGTTGCCGATGTGGCGCTGACGAAGGTTGAGCGATTCTCGAGTGTTGGTTGTGCCATCGTGAATGCAATGTCGAAGTTGTCATAGGCAAATACAGCGTGGAGAGTATGGACTTCTTTTTTTATCTTTACACTGATCTCTTTTAAGATTGACGATACTGCGTTATAGATCGACAACAAGCTGATCGAAAGGCCTGTGTGAGCGGGGACTTCGACAACCTTTTGAGGAACACGTGGACTTCATGAAGAAGCCCATCCAGCCCTGCAAAAAGTTGCACCTCTCGTTCGAACTTTGCAACAAGATGCTGATAACCACCACAGCTTTCTGCCAGTCCCTTCAGCAAGGTCTCGCAGCTTTTATTTATTTACAAAAGCTTACTATTTTCAATAGGGCGACGTTTCTGTCTGCTGCGCGTCGCTGCCGTTTTTTGGGTTGCTTATCAAACACGTCGACATCACTATCATCATCATCCGTCCTTTCGCCAATCACATCCCCGCCAAATTCCCCTAGATCCATCTCTTCCTGTGCAAATGAAGTCGCTGACGGCGTTGCAGAACTCGGCATACTGCGGCAGCGGCGATCTCGACTATCGAGCAAAGCCAACACCAAATTCCACATCCTCGGAGCAACAGCCTGCATCTGGAGCACACACCACGCAGCATAGTGGGAAACAGTCTAACCAACACGTTTGACCACCACAATAAGCCAGAAAGCCCGTTTGACGAGTGTTGTGCGATGTCTGCACTCGAATGGACTTTCGGTTGCAACGTTCATCTGCGAGATCTTGTGGAGCAATGACCCGAGTCATGCAGTTGCACAGGCCACGCTCACGGAAAACGTGACTCAAATCTGCGAAGAGCTGCGAAATCACAAAGACTCACATTCATCAATCAACTCTTGGGTTTCCACGGTCTCGCACAAGGAATTTTGCCGAGAAATTGCAGAGCTGACCCTCGAGAAGCATGGACTCCACTTCAAGGCCACATCAGCAACCACGGAGCAGCTCGAGGAGTCCTTCGTTGATCGCCTTGCGATGTACGATTACTATTTTTTGAATTAATTTTAGTTTATTGGATGGTCATCCTACTTCACAATGTCACTTCGCCGGAGTACGTTTTCCTTGCCCGTTGCTCGGGGCCGGATTTTGATGAACCAAATGGATGCAAACTTCGCGCCACCACAAGTTGTGCCAGTCGGCTGGGTGTGTAGAGTCCAAAGTTTCGGTTTATTGTCGGATTAACTATGATTGTGTGTATTTGGTTTGTGTGGCGTACTAGGATGAATCTCTACACACCC
>KN825637.1:0-15388 GCA_000827395.1 Paxillus rubicundulus Ve08.2h10 | reverse complement strand
TTGGACTTACCAATGATGGACTCACCTTGGGTAGTGACTCTGCCTCTGAAGAAGAAATCAGAGGACAAGAGTGAAGAAACTTGAAAAGCAGCAGAGGGTGGGTCTATATAATATGTACTGTACAGCACTTACAAATCATTTACCATGCTTCTGGCTGGTTTCAAAACTATTCCATGATATTTATGACAAGGGTAGGTAGCTGAGTATCAGTGTGAAGTAGTTTGATCAGTCCAATATCATGGAATATCATTGCATATCATTGTGATGTATGTCTGGCCAGCAAGTGTAATAGAATTACAATATCATGACATTATGACAACTTTAGATATTCCTTTTTCAGAGCTACAAAATTATGATGAATATCTTATCAATGAATGCCAAACTGAGTTTGGACTGAATAGCAAATGATAATGGTTGACATACTCTCAAAATGTCAGCCTAGAATTATATAGCCTCATCAGTGAACTGTCTTTCTTGTCAGAGGATCATTCAAGCATCTTTATGATGAAGATCTGATAATATCATATAAATATTTATTCTTCCACATCATATTTGATGTGTGTTTGTAAGATTCATCTGGTTATACCATCACTTCACTGTTCCCCTGATGTGATAGGCTGTACATGCTTATTTCACACAATCACACTGAATTAATATTTCTAGTGCAGTGGCCTGATGAGGCCAATGGCTCTGTTTTCCAATGCATGGCAGCACCACCAAGGAAAGCCTTGGTGTGGCATGACCAATCATCAGGGGAACAGTGAAGTGATGGTATAACCAGATGAATCTTACAAACACACATTAAATATGATATGGAAGGATAAATATTTATATGATATTATCAGATCTTCATCATAAAGATGCTTGAATGATCCTCTGATAAGAAACACTTACCTGATAGCTGACAGATAAGCTATTGCAGTGATATTGATATTATGGCAAGTGTTATGCTGGTGAGATCCTAAAAACTTGCAGCAATAACACCAACAAGTCCAACAAGGATAGTTGAACTAGATCTAGTATCAGAAGTCTTTATGGGCAGACTATAGGCCAATCAAGTGAACTGTAGCTCAGAGGATCAAGGGATTGCTGGTTAAGCAATGTATTGCGTAAATCTAGCTTGGGTTGTATCCAAGCAAAGTACAGGGTTTATATACAGCTGAGAAGTGCACACAGACCAAGTGAGAGATAAAGGCTATTGGTAGAAAAGAGGAAGAATGTCATAGAAGGAACACAGCCATAGGACTCTAGCTTGAGAGACTGGTTGAGCAATTGACAAGCAAGGAAATAGATAAAGACCTAAGTGAGGTTAGGTCATGTGATGGTACAATGGGTCAGGTGATCAAGAAAAAGATAGGGGGTGTCCAAGACATCGTAACAGCAAGTGAATCATGTCAGCATTGGCTCAAGCATTCAAAGTGTGATAGACTTACCCATCAGGATTAGGAGATTGCCAAATTAGGCTAATAAAAGTATAGCAGCCTGTAAAACCATTCTTATCCACAAAAGAAAGCAGACATGACAAAATACAGTGAACTCCAGAACTGGAACACCAACTCCACACTTCTGGAAAGTTGGAATTCATACCTCCACTCCACCACCAGGCAGAACTGCTTGGAGTCTCAGCATCTGCTCAGAACTTGTCCAGAACTTGCAGACTGTCATCACACTTTATTATTATATTCTTATCATCACTCCTGAGCCTCCAGGGACACTTCATCATTTCTTTACATCACTTAATTCCATCTCCTTCATGTTTCTGTTCCTACTCCCCTGTTTATTATGAGCAAGTGTTTCTCTGCCCACTCTGCTACATATATATACTTATTTCTTACTTCAGATTCCTCAGTCATTCATCACCTGTCATATCCCATGCCATGCAAGTCAAATTCCACTCCTCTGGAGCCTACTCTGGACCAAGTCTGCTTTCCTACCAATATGCAAGTCTGCTTCTCCCCTTTTCCACTTCTATCTAATACTTCCATTCCTGTGCCTTGACTCCTTATCATTCATACCTTTGACAGATGTTTGACATTTCTAATATTCCACCTTCTGATTATTTCATTTCCACTCTGACTCACTCTGACCCTCTGACCCTCTGACCTCCAACCACCCCCCCCCCTCTTACATACTACTCCATTCCACTGTCACTCCACTCTGCCACTCCACCCCACCACAAATACCAGACTGAACCCGGACAAGGGTGCAACATATAAGTTGAAGCTGACGTCCACTCTGCTCCAACAACTCCAGGACAGCACCGAGGAACTATGATCTTAACATTGCCCCTCTTAGGCAACTGCTGAGTCTGGGCAATCACTGCCCTATCATAGATTTTGTCAGGACAAAGGCAATAAAAACTCACCAGGGAAGGGAAGGTCTGGTGGTGTAAATGGGAAGGGAGATGTTGAGCAGCTTGAGCATCGAGCTCGAGCTCGAGCCTTGAGGAGGCGAGTTTGTGGCTGCGCAAGAAATCACGTGATAACTTTGTCAGTGAAAGTCCAGCCAATGAGATTTAAGAGTTGTGTTGTGTCAGCGTTCACACGGTCTCAGCCAATGGGATCTTGTCTCGACCAGTCCTGTTTTCTTATTATTGATTGATTGATATTCTCGAGGCTGCAGGAAGTCACCCAATAACAGTAACAAACAACTTCACGATCCAAATGAAACGCTTCCAAGTCGGTCACCAATTACGCCCGGCATAGAAAATACGCAACTCCTGTCCATCGTCACGAGTGAACGAGTTGCAGCGAAATTGCGTATATCTGAACCATTCTGCTTCGCTCTGAGCCTTCGGGAGCCCTGGATAAATGGTCTCAGAGCACATATGTCCAAGTCTTGACATGACAACTTCATGCGAGAGGGAAGCAACTTCCATCATTTGGTCGACACCACATTCAATCCCGTCTCCGATAAAACAGAGCTCTTGCAGGCCCGGGTACCTGCAGTTACTGAAGTCCCAGGTAAGTGTGTGCAAAAGGTGGTTGAACACATCCTGTTCCCAGGACGTAATGGACAGATATTCTAAATTAACCGCACGATCCAGGATGCTGAGCAAGTCCTGGGAATAGAAATTCGCGTCGATTTTGAGGCACTTGATAGGTAAAAGAGTGGTTTCGCTGAGGCAAAGTAACCTGGGCAGGTCAATCCTCTCGTTCATTGGTCCTTCGCAGTCTCCGATGGCGTCTGAAAAGATTGCGAGGTATGTAAGACCTGAACAGCGGAATGTTGCTATGAAGTCTAGGACGCGCTGCTGTCCATCTTTTGGAATATCCACTTTGTGATATCCCTCGAGATTGATGATGAATGTCAGGGTGGTGAGCCTGGGGATACAAATCTCATGCTCTCGATTGATTTTCCGCTCGGGATGTGGCAGACCTGTCATCTTCATCTCGATATATAGTGTCTGCAGGTTTGAAGATGCTCCCTCTTTCGTCAGGAGATCATGGACCATGGTCACGGAGTCACAACCATGGAGCAAGACCAGCTCCGAAAGAATCTCCCATCGGATAGGAAGGACTAGCCCGCATAAGAAGGAGTCGCCAGGTCCCATCTTCGTCTTGACATTTATTGGCAACTGCAGCTGGTACAGCACACGCGTGAGCAGTGGCCATATCTTCCTCCGCACGCACTTTACCACAGACGGGTCCCACTGGTGATCACATCGGTCGGCATGCAATCGGTCCAGCATCACCCACTGACCGCCGCCACAGATGGAGTGCCTTGTGGCACAGGGGTCCGGCATGTTACAATGAAGCTTTACGTACTGCATCCTTTCGACGTGAGGTTGCAGTCCTTGCGCGAGGGGCAGGAGGTAGTCTACGCCATTGGGGAGATGGAAGGTAGCAGACGTGATTTGGTCACCATGCTTCCCCAGACAGTCAAGCAGGGTGGGAACAGGGGGAGGGGGAATGAGCTGGGCATGTTTCTTGGTATAGTATTTATAAGGGACCACGGAGAGATGGATGCCGCCAATGCGACGGTTTCGAAACCATAACTTCGAGATCTCAAGAGCGGAAGGTTCTGTCCAGTCGATACGAAGGTACTGCCAAAAGGGTCGATACTCATCAATGGTGTTTCGCAATGACGTGCACAAGGTCCGAAGACGCAGGTGTGGAGAGTGTCTTGAGAGTTGGACGTTGTCGCTATCATGGATAGGGTCACCTTCTTGGGACTCCAATTCGATGGCGTGGAAGTCATCGAGGGCGTATGACAGGGGTGATTCAAAGACGTCGAGTATTTCGAAAAGTACATCCATTGGAAGGCTTTGAAAGCTGACGTCGGGTTTGTGCATGTCCGAAGAGGCCGTTGCTAAAGACAGCGCAGTTTATCGTTTTATCTTGGTGTAGTGTTTGTTATATCATGGTGTATTATTGTTGGACCTTTTCGCCGTACTCGGGACGTTTCACCAAGTGGCGCTTGTGCTTGCTTCCACGCAGTAACAATCCGAAAGGCGCCTTTGTTTTCCGTACAAGGCGAGGCGCCTCTTGTACATATCGCAATAATACATCGAACAACAGAGAATGGAAGATACGTTGACAACATTGTGAAGGAATAAAATGAGGAATAAAAGGCATGCGACACAGATCGGGATGCCCATTAATCTTCCTCCTCTTCTTCAAGTTCGGGTGAAACTACAACAAGATCTTCATCGGGCCCCAAGGGGGAAGGCGCGCGACTTCCCCGACTTCCACGACTACTACGACTGCGGCGTCGTGCCGAACGCTGCTGCTGCTCACGGAATTCTTCTGGGGTCATCGGATAAGAAGGCAAGCATTTCAGCTCAAATGTAGAGGGGAGTAGGTCCCCGCAGTGTTCTTTGACAAATGCGTCGTTGATCACCAGTCCTCCGAATCTCGACGCAGGGCCCAGCCAGTCGAGTCTCTTGAGCGACTCTCCAAGACGGCCCCCAGGTACGTCGCGGCCAGTCGAGCGGTTAAATTGATAGTTCGCCCATACTTGGCGCTTCCTCGACGGCGACATGCTCTCATATTCTTTCTTTGCAACGTCCCCGTACATGTAAGCCGATAAGGCGTCAAGGACCTCTCCACATGTGACGCCTATCTTTGGATCCTGGGCACGCGCATGGATCATCCATGGGAACGCACGGGAGATGACACGGACGTGTGTCATGCGGGGATGTGTCGCGGGCGCTTTGCGGCCTTTGACCCAAGACCGCCTGGGTTGGGAGGTGCGATAACAATTGCCGGTGTCAAAGAGCATGTTCCAGCGGAGGTAGTCATCCTGATTGTCCGTCGGTGGAGCGAGGAGTGGATTAAGCCTGATAGTAGCGCCGAGTACTTTCGCGACAAAGGGTTGGAGTACGGGTCCATCTGTGCGAAACAAGAGACGAGATTAGAACCGAAGGGTGTTTGTGGCACCTCAGGACATACAATGGGGTCCCTCAGCAAAGGGGTCCATACGATCCGCATTGTTCTGCCACCTGAACGCCGCTCGGACTGTATCGTTCTGCGGCACAGGAATATTCATGGGGGGAGGCTGCAGGGTCGGGGCTACCCAGGGCGTGTGACCAGCATATTGCTGGTGTGGCGTCATCCCTGGATGCATTGGCCACGCTGCCGCTGCTGGCGTGAATCCCAAAGGAGGTCCCCATTGGCCACCAGGCAAAGGCTGGTTAAAACCGTTGTATCCTGTTGCTGGATGTTGGCCAGGCCATGGGGGCGGCGGCATTGCGTTTGGAGGCGGGATGGGCTGAGGTGGGGCCCAAGGTGTGCCATTCAAGATGGGATATCCCGTGAAATCGGCAGAAAAGTTGGGGATAGGTGGTGCACACACACCAGGCAATGCAGAAGGGGCGGGGTAGTACGAACCTGGGGGGTCGACACGCATTGCCGGTGTGCCTTGCATGCTAGGCATCGGTGGTATGAACGGTGTAGTATTATAAGGAGTTGCGGGATAGTAAGGATAGTTCATAGGTGTTTGTGGTTGTCGAGCCCAGGCCGGGGGGGGCTCCCGGAGATCAGGGGGAGGGATAAGCGGAGGTTGAACTGCAGCCTCGGGAGAGGGCAGGGGAGGGATGAACGGGGTGTTAGCCCCTTCGGGGTTGTCAAAGAGCATCGTAGGTTCGTGTCTAGTGTTATATATGGATTCCTCAGATAAATTCACCACGATCTAGATGGAGTAAGGGAATGAAATTAACCTGGAGAAACAATGTAGGGACTCACGGGTATGACTCGTACAGCGGAACCTTTTATGACACAAAACGCGATTGGAAGTTGTAAGGAGATCAAGTGGTTCAGTGGTACAAATTAGACACTTGGTCCAGGCTCCCTAGGAAGACCTGGGAAAGCCCCTTCTGTTGAGCATGAACAATCGAATGTGGAACAGCCTACTCCAAATCTTGAATTTTATCAATATCGTTCCCAGCGTATAACAAAGTTTTGCGCCTGTGGTAACGCTACCGAGTTTTTCGACAGAATGTCCTGTGACTCCAATATTAATGGGATTTCCGTGAGCAAGCCCAGCTAGTTTTGATATGACAGAGGTAAAGGTATTGGACAAGATAAAGATCCAAGGGTATCAGAGCCACAAACGATCAGACGGGAAACTGGGCAGACGGTGGGAGAGAGAGAAAGAGGCGCTGCAAGTTGATGAAGCCTTGGCTGTGAAAGCGCCGCAATTGTTGTTCCGTTAATCCCGATGGGGAAATGTCCTTTCTAATCGGTGGCTGTGTTTCCATCTGCTTGTAGTCGCCGACTCGAACGTCAGTCACACAGGCTCAGGCTTTTTTGCAGGCTTGCCCCTGAGTCGCGTTCGTGAGCCCATGTTCTCCGATAGTCATAGGACTTTACACTGCGGACTGGCAAGGACTCTTGAGTCACAGATCGGACCAAGTATAAATGCCTATGAAATGCTACAAAACAGCATGAGGCGTTTGACGCAACCCCGCCTGATATGGACACCATAATCAGGAAACCAGATACTTCTGGAAGGTACTGCCAGCAGCGGGCGCTTGTGGTACCTGGTGCCCATTCAGAGCCTCGATGAAATGACATGTGTTTCACGGCCTATGAGATGCCTGGAGGAATCCCCGGGATCTGATGGCAACATTTGCGGAATGGTTGCGGACACGCTCTCGCTGGTGACATGATGCACCAGTTCAGTAGAATTGCCTTGAAACCAGTGTTTGCCACTCCTCAACTTTAGCCAGAACGGAGAGAAAAGGGGCTCTGTAGACAGGGAATATAGCGTGGCACATAACACCACATCGAAGCAATCGGTGACGAAGCAAACAATTGCGGATCAAAAATTTGTGATGGTTGATAGCAAATAAGATCAGTGCAAGGGAGGATGAGAGGTATGTAAGGTATCCGGAATCACCGCTATCATGAAGCCAAGTTCATGATGAAGATATTCGGCGCCTTAAAACCAAGACGCGCACTGGCATACGTGTCCTTTTTCTGCAGTCCATCAAAGAAAATTTTGTCCCTGAGCCAGTCTGCAACGGTTCGTCGACGATTACACTGGGTACGGCATAATGATCAATTTCTATACTTACCGACTCGCTTGTAACGGTTAGGTGCAGGAGTACCGTAGTACATCGCGCCAGGCCAGCTCCCTGCGGTCTGGTTGTTCTGAGACACTCGCTTGACTTGCTCCTGCAATCGTGCTGGGAGGCAGTTGTACTCCGCTTCAGTGATACAATTCTCAGTATACCTAGTTCCGTGGGATCAAATAGTGAGCAGGCTTGGCATCAGGTAAGCTCGCGGGGTAAGAAACTTACTCCTTCCATATTGTACTGCAGACATCGCTCATGGTGACACCCCGGTCGTTATGAACGATGGTGCACCAGGGACTCAGTTCGGTGATGATGATAAGGTCTGTGACGCGAGGCAGCGTCGCAGGTTCGTCTTTCGCCGTGAAGGGGATATCACGATCTCTGGCTTCGGCGTTGAAGCCCCCCGTGGAACCTAGATGGCGCGATATGGTTGAATTTATAGTCAACCTAGTGAGGAGATCGACGTACCAGTCACGAGGTTGAACAATAGATGGAAACCTCCACTCGTGCCTTGGAGGATTGGGTTCAATTGAAGCTCAGTGTTGAGAAGGTAGAGGTCTGTCTGCGATAACACTGGCCCATCTAATCAAAGGAATATTGTTGGACCACAGGATGACTGAAGCCTCACCAATGTGCACTTACAACTCATGCCGGCCGACCACTTGTTCACCGCAGAGTCGCCCATGATCAAAATGTGGCGTTGGTTGAGCTTGTACTGTCACTGGCACTAGTAATATCACGACGAAACGAGGGGGGGAAGAAGGGAAAAGCTCTGTTGAATGGGCCCAAACCCCGCTTGTCGACGATGTATTGGGAGACAGGCGCAGTGCAGGAGGTGATTGAACAAACAATAACTCCTTATATGTGGACTTTGCGGGCTTGTAACAGAGGTGGCTGTGCATGAACATTTCTCTAGCTGATTAGATTAGATGATTAATCACATAGCCCCCAGTGACCTTACGCGGTGGGATCAGGCTAAACTCACCCTCACATCCCGAGTTCAAACTTCATCTTTGTTCTGAAACAATCACAAAGAGTCGCGCTAATGGCTCCAAAAGGTGGTAATGCAAAGAAAGAGAGCGGCCGAGCCAAAAAGGCTGAGAACGAGGTCAAGAAACAAGAGGCTGTAGCTACAGACAAGGTACACTTGTATTGCTACGACGCGTCCACAGCCAGCTAATCCGGGATCACCCTACCTTACTCAGGAACGCAAGGAAGCTGAAAAGTGGGCTGATGGGGCAAAGTCAGCCAAATCCAAGGAGGACAAGGAGGCGAAGCGTCGTGAGGAACTCGCACGCAAAGCTGAGAACGCCCGCTTGCTTGCAGAGGAAGAGTCAGCCGCTCCATCAAAGGTGAAGGCTACGCCCAAGGCTGGGGCAAAGAAGGCTGGGAAGGATGCCAAACCTGCTGGTCCTGGTGCGATCGCTGCGGCTGGATATGCCGAGAAGGAATCAGAGATGGTAAATGATGAGCCCCCGAAGGAGGTCGAGAGCTATGCAGCCACGGGAATTGATAATGCGCTTGATCTTCTCGAAGTTGTCACTGCAAAAATGGACAAGGCTAGTGTAGGACAGCAGGCTGCAGGGATCGAAAGACACCCAGAGGTCAGTCGTTACCGTCGTCTTATCTTACACATCCTGACATCCCCGTCGTACCTCAGCGGAGGTTCAAGGTTTGTTGATTCTTGGGCTACAATCCACACGGAGCTCATGTAACCTGCAGGCAGCATTCGAAGCGTACAAAGACAGAGAACTGCCTAATCTCAAAGTCGAGGTAAGCCTACGTTCGCCCTACGCTCTCCAGAAGATTGATCGCGATCTGTGAAGCACCCTGGTTTACGACTTCAACAATACCAAGTATGTCACTTTGCCACTGATCTCCAACCTGGTGCATGAACACTGAATCTGCCGCATTTCCACAGGATCTCCTATACAAGCAGTTCCAGAAGTCTCCTGATAATCCGTGGGTACCGTAATCTGTGCACAGAACATATCATCTCATTCGCTGGGCAGATTCAATCAAGCTACAGTCGACTACGATGCCACCAAAGACGAAAGAACACAAGCCCTAAAGGAAAAACAAGAGACAGTGCAGAAGAGGTTGCGGGTTTGATCAGATCCAAAGCAACTTGCCCTTTTCGCGTGTTTGTCCCATGGGGTGAAAGGCAGACAAGCATCATAAATAAAGGTTAGGATGCTGTGGAATGTATAAAGGACGCCCCACAGCCCGGACTGCATAGTTGTTATAGTGTAACGAAGTGGGTCTGTACTCCAGATCGGTGGTAGTTGTACATCCAGAGGACCGCTCCTAAAAGATTAGCTGGACAGTCATCGCAATGAAATGATGCCCACTGTGTAAGCCTAATAGGGCCCACGACATACACCATGATGTTTATATACGCTATCGCACGCACACAATCCTTGGTCGCATACCACCTGGCCTGTCTTGAGCAGTTCTTTATACACGTTGTCGCTCCGTCGTTTGTGCGCTTCAGTGTTTCCCGCCGTGCCCCAGCGGATCTGGAGTTTCCACACTGGAGCCGGCTTTGATTATGTGGTTTGCAGCATTTGTTCCAAGGAGAAAAATCTAGGCTCAGCTGTTCACAATATTACTGCACTAACACCGCAAGTACTTATTGTCGTGTCGACGACAAATGACATTGCAGGACCACCGGAAAGCACTGGCACAAAAGTGACACAGCGTTTCGGAAGGCTACAGAACAACTACCGCAGTAGGCAAAGGGCTGTTCGTCTTGAACGATTACGTAAGAGAGTTTGACCCACTATATACAAGAGCTACTTAGTTTTGCCACCAAACACTCATCCTTACATCGCTGTACCGAGATGGAGAGCTGCCAAACGACTCAGAAACTCGCTAGCATGCCTTCAGAAATATCAATATTCTCAGTCGACTCGTCCTTGAAGTCGTCAGCAACAGGACTCCAGCCAACAAATACAGTCATTATCACCCAAGTGCCGCGAAACTTCTTCCAGCCAGTTATTCTTGAGGCACTCCGTGATTATTTCGCGGTCTACGGCGAGATCAATCGATGGGCCCCACTTTCATCCTTCTCCCGTATAATCGTGGTTTACTACAGCGAGGAATCGGCTGAGCAAGCAAAGCGTAGCTGTGATCCATTAATTATCCAACCAATCCTTGGGTGAGCAGGACGTCCGTCTGTGGCATATGTCGACTTATCACACCTTTAGCCCCACCACCACCCTCCGGGTCTTCCGTGCTGATCGAAATCCCATTATCACCGACTCATCTCCGACTGATGAGCGTTTCTTGAGGCCACCACCACTTGAGAAGAACTTTTTGATCTCACCACCGGGATCACCACCAGTGGGCTGGGAACCAATCCGGGAGGAGCCACCCAACACCGCAACACTTGCTGGAGATCTCATTGTTGCATTGAAGAAACTTCAGCTTCGTGAGAGGCGCGGGAGTAGAGAAATATTGTTGGAGCCCGAGGAGGGCGTCGGCGTTAGCGTGTACCTCGAAGATGCCGACGACAGTGAATACGACGGAGATGGATACGATGAAGAAATGGACTGGGAGTATGGGACTCCATCTCCAACGCAGCTGCGGTGGAGGCCTTCTCCAACAGCCATGCCTCCGATACCGGTTACCCTGCGGTACTAGATTACGGTGACTCGTCGGTGAGTGATACGGCTTTGCACCGGATTTTTCAGGAGATCTCGTCCATGTGACTACGATCGTGCCTTTCAACTTTCTCTGCATACTTACTCATTTGCATTTTCGTCAGGTCAACTTGCTTTACATCATCTCTTCAAAAGGTGTCCTTTCAAGAAACATAAAGTTGCTCCTTCCTCTTATGCAGTTCCTTTACTGGAAGTCTTTTTCATGGCTGCGAGCATCATGTTTTTTGCCACCTCTTCCCAATTCTTAAGGGCACTTGGGGATGCAAGCAGCACAATTCATCAACTTATAACACAAGGACATTGTTATGTATCTCCATCCTAAGTAGTCTTATGTATGACACTAGTACTCCCCGTAAGAACCGCCCGTGCGTTTATTGATGAGGTGGTTATCCATGGAACTCGGTCGCTCTGCACTCGCTCAGAATCTTGCCTTGTTTGGCACGCATTGAACACCGCCACGTTGCTTATATAACACGACTGGCATCGGCTATTCAAGGTTATTGTTCTTTGCCCGTTCATTGTTCTTTTGAATAGTGGTCAAGCAACAACCAACCAGCTTTATTCTCGGGAAATAACAAAAAGGATGTGTAACTGGTTTCCTTCTCACCCACAAGAGCCTGCCGCTCTTTCATCCTTTCTCCTTAACGTTCATAATTTACTTCCTTAGCTCGACATGATATCGAGCATTCTTGCCATCTCGCTTGCCTTTGGCGCGTCTGTCGGTGAGTGGGATGTATATTGCGGTCGCCTGATCACACTGACCGACATCGATCCCCGCAGTTGCACAATCTTCTTCAGTTATCTGCATTGCAGGTCAATGCCTTCAGGGTTATTCGAACACCACTAGTAAGTGCCCATCGCGTTCGCCGGGATCACCTGTTGAACCTGCGATTCCAGTCGGTGCCACTTTATCAGCGTCCGGAGTGTCGACAGAAGTATTGCTACTCCCTGGGCAATATACTTCTTCAACAGATCCGGAGCTCCTCCACGAACTGTTGACATCCTCATCGGCAACCCTCTCTCCATCGTCCGGATTTTCAAATTCAAGTTCCAAATCATTAGTGTCACTGCCGCTCACCGTAGAACTGCAGCCAGGGATTGCGATCTATCCCCAAGCATTCTACTCGGGTCAAGGGTCTTACTCGGGTCTTCCCAATTCTCCAGTCGGAAATGCATCAATTCCTTTGACTGCGTCATCGCTGGCAATCTCTGGAAACGTTTGGGCAGCCGTTTCTGCAGGGGGCAATAGCCGAGTTATCATCTGGGACTCGATTCCGGATGTCAGCCAACTGCCGCAAACTGCCTCTGGCTCACTGTCTCTCCTTAACATGGAATCATCCTCTTGTTCCCCTGTGTGCTCCGGCAACGGCGTGTGCTCGTCGTCGGGAACTTGCACCTGCCCGACCGGGTTCACAGGAGCGTCTTGTGAATCATGTAGTTCTGGCTTCTTTGGAGCCCATTGTCAAGCTTGTCCATCCGGTTGCACCTCTTGCGATGATGGTATCTCTGGAACTGGTCGCTGCCTTTCCCCCATAGTTACGAATCCTCCATCTAGCTGCAACTGCATCAATGGAGAGTGTGGTTCAAATGGTCAATGCACATGCCTTGCTGGCTGGATCTCTGCACCGAATGGTACGCAATGTGCCGCATGTGCATCCGGTTTCTTCCTTGATTCCAGCGGGAACTGTGAAAGTACGTCCATTCCTTGTAAATTCTGGGTATGGTCTCTGATCTTGATACAGTCTGTCAACTCGGCTGTTCTCAGTGCGCAGATGGGTCCGGCGACTGCATAACATGCAAGTCCGGCTTCACACAAGATGCCAACGACCGTACGAAATGCGACGCTACTCAGCAAACAACGTCCAGTGGCACTGCCTGTCCTGATGGGAGTTACAGCAGCGGCTCTTCTTGCCAAGCTTGTTCTCCCGAGTGCCAAACCTGTAGTGGATCGACATCGAACGACTGTATCATCTGTGCTTCAGGAACTTATTCGTTCAACGGATCATGCGTACAAACGAACAGTGGTGGAGCTTGCCAGGGTTCAAGCCTTATTGCTAACAACAATAAGCACGAATGTGACAGTGAGTACTTTGGTTTCTTCGCCCTTGCGATCCGTTCAAGAACTCTCATCGCAGGTTGTGGGTCGAAATGTACTTCTTGTGAAATACCTAATTTTACCGTTGTATCCACGATCGACCAAGCTCAATGCACGGGCTGCTTGCCTGGTTACGTCCTCTCTCAAGGAAAGTGCGTTGAAAGTTGCCCCTCAAATACCTTCCTATCTCCTACAGACAACCTTACTTGCACTGGTTCGTACATCAACGTCCTGGCTTCGTTTACGGTAACTCATCTTTGAACAGCCTGCTCTTCGTCGTGTAGCAGTTGCGCGGGGAGCGCTAATTTCTGCCTAACCTGCAATAATGGTTTACTGGCTTCGGATGGTCAATGCGTTAATTCGTGCCCATCTAACACGTTCAGCTCCTCGGGTGCTTGTGTTACTTGCCACCCCGATTGCGCGACGTGTTCGGGCGGATCTTTCAACCAATGCACGAGTTGCAACAAGAATCTTCCCGTGCCCACCAATGGTCGTTGCCTTGCCACCTGCAGCCAAAATCAGTACTTCGACACTACGTCGTCTACATGCCAGTCGTGCGATGGGAGCTGCTCTAGCTGTTCAGGACCGGGTGCGAACAACTGCCTTGCTTGTTCAAGCTCGGGCCAGGTGCTCCGCGGAGGTGCTTGCGTCGCTGCGAACTGTAGCAGCGGAAGCAGTATTGTCCCTGGTCTTGGGATATGTCTATCGGAGCTTGTTCTTGTTCCCAGTTCCTCTGGGTCTTCACCCCTTCCATCTATCACTGGCCTGTCTACGCCCGTTACCTCGACAACTCGGCAACCATTAGAGTGGTGGGAGATTCTACTCATGGCTCTCGGCTGTGCGTTTATTTTTGTGGCGTTCTTATACTGTTGGCGCCGGCGCGCACGCAAGCAACGGGAGAAGGAGACTGCAGCCTTCGCTTCCGCCAAAGCTTTGGACCATAAGCTCAACTGGAGAATGCGGCTTGTGAGATTCGGACAAAGGCTTTTCGGTCGCTCACCGAGCCAGCCTCGCCCAGTCACCGAAGAGATAGCATTGTGGAAGCTGCGTGCTGCGGAAGAGGCACGACACGATCGGGAGATGGAGAAGCTCATTGGCTCTTACCAGTATTCAAACAGGACTCCTTCGTTGTACGACCACACGCATGGGGACTCGCATGACTATTCCCAACGTTTATCTGCAGGCTCTATGTTTTCTCAAATGACCGGAGACCCGCAGCACGGGCCTGAACCACGTCAGCCCGTGAAGACGAATCCTTTGACGTCGCGGTTCTCCACGACTACTCTCGGGTCTTCGGTGTACAAGAAGCCGATCCTGTCGAGAAGGGCGGCGAAGTCAGCAACGGCTGCCGAAGCCTACGCGACCTCTGTCCGACAGTCGCCCCAGCCCACCGGCGGATCATACTTGACGCCAACAAACACGGGCGGATCACGCAACCCATTCCATAACCTCATTCATCCATGAGTTTATGAATTTTCCACCAAATGAATTTGCGCAATTAGAATGGATGTCTCTATCTATCCACGCCTCTCTTTTTTATCACCCCCATATACAGTAACTGCACGTTGTATCTGTTACACCCTTTCGTTTTTTAATCATATCCAGTAGCATAGTGTGTAGGCAATTAATGCATGGTGGGAGCGGACAATGTACAATGGCAACGGTGGCAAGTTTACGTAACCATATCTTGGCCCTTGTGGGGTTTGTACCTTGCTAAGATTCCGTCAGGTAAACCGTAAACTTAATTGCTGGCAAGAGGACTTGGTCATTTATGACCGCGCGAAGAATCGTCAGTGGCCGTCGCTAGGTAGGGGCATCCGGTAAGACCTCTTATGCCGACTGGGCCATGTCGTCTCTGTTTCAACCTAACCTAGTGTTATGAAATTATCTTATCGTCATCTACCTCATTTTATCGTCATCCACCACAATCCTACATCATATTTGTCGTCATATCTTTTCTAGTATATAGTCCTCGTCAATTCGTTATTACTCGTTAGTTCGTTCTCTCTGTTTTACAGCCACATACAGTATACTGCTAGGTTCTCGTCTATCTCAATCATTCCTTGACTATACGACAACGCCGGTACTGAGTTTTAGGGTTTCCTAACA
>KN825636.1:0-15411 GCA_000827395.1 Paxillus rubicundulus Ve08.2h10 | reverse complement strand
TTGTTCTTGCCCTGTGTGGAGGACCAAGCACCCTTGATATGACTGTGTATTTGTCACCACTAATCCAGAGTTAGAGGGGATGCAGGGAATGGACATTGTCCAAATCCTTGCATTTTTCTCATTCATAATCCACAGTAAACAGTATCCATGTGCAGTTGCACACTGGTTTGTCTGGTCTGAAGAACCTGATGAATATACGGGGATGTGGATCATTTTCCCGGGCTTTAATGCTGGCCATCATCCTGACATTTTGATCATCCATGTCAACACAATCTACTGCACCGCTCACCTCATTCCTGTCTACGGAACTCAGGCAATACCTCCAGAAATTCATACCCATCACTCCTACAATTTTTTTGGTGCTGTCTATGTCAATAGATTTGCTGATCATCATGCATTTGAGATCATGCCATAGACATAAATGTGCACCCACCAACCCAGTGGAACTTTGCAGTATTGGCTTGGATGCTTGATTTCGTTAGACTTTCTGGCAAGCACTTTTGTACTTGGGTGACTTGGTCACTTGATCATGACTTTGGACAATTGGACTTTGGTGCACTTGTAATGCTTAGACTGCTTGGCTACTTGTAAAAGCATAATAAGTACAATAAGTGTCAATCAGTAAAGTGAGAATTTACTGATGCAGGGACTGGCATGTGCTGGCTTGTGGTCTGGCTACTTTACTGGCGCCAGCAACCACGTGCTGGCTGTGACAGATTCTGTTGGTACCAGACTGGTTCATCTGGTGCCAGACTCAATAGTACTCACCAGACCCAATGCACTTTTGCTGATGCTATGTGGAACTGCTTGGAGTCTTGGAGTCTGCTCAGACCTGTCTGGAGTTACTCAGGGTATGTCTGGAACTTGTGCAGACTGTTGTCCTACTCTATCATCCTTTCCTTATCATTACTACTGAGCCTCCAGGGGCATTCTGTTGAATCCAGTTCATCTGGGCTGTCTGGAGTTGTCAGAGGTATGATAGCAGATGTTGGCTTCAACTCATGTGTTGTGCCCTTGTCTGAGTTTTGTCTGGTATTTAGCAGAGGGGCAGAGTGACAGCAGAGTAGAGCAGTGAGGGAACAGTGAGAGGTCAGAGGGTCAGAGTGACAACAAGAAGTCTAGCTTCAAGTGTTGATGGAGATCTTAAGAGGACAAGATGAGAGGAGTGATTATAGTCAATATTTGAACTTGTCATATCACGTGTCGCACCAGTCAACTCCACTCCTCCAAAGCCCACTCCACACCAAATCTGCTTTCTGCTTATACCCAAGTCTGCTTCTCCACTTTTCCGCCTTATCACTTTCCGCCTTTCTGCTTATCTCTCTTACCCCTGATCCCCACACCTTGTTCCTTGTCCTTCACTTCTGACAGATGTTTGACATATCTAATAATCCCATCTTCCAAATCCTCCGACTTCTGACTCATTCTGACATTTACCGACTTATTCCTATCTCTTTGACACCTCTGACTCACATTCCACTTCACTCTGGCACTCCAGTGCCCTCCATGTTTACTTGTCCCGTAGTATATAAACCCCTCTTGTATTTTGTATTCCTTAGTTCGAATATCAACTTTGATCACTCCTCCTCTCTGTCCGACATAAGTCCCTTGCTCAACACTTGAAGCCAGTCTTCTTGTTGTCACTCTGACCCTCTGACATCTGAACCCCTTTGCTACTCCACTCCGCCGTTACTCTGCCCACTCCATAAATACTGGACTGAACTCGGACAAGGGTGCAACATATAAGTTGAAGCCAACATCTGCTCCACCTCCGACAACTCCGAACAGCCCAGAGGATTCACCATCTTAACAGAACTGCAGAATACAGAATACAAAGAGGGTTTATATACTATGGTAACAAGTAAACATGGAGGGAACTGGAGTTGGGAGTTGGACAGAATATGGGTCAGAGAAATCAGAACAAGTCAGGAGGAGTCCAGGTGAGTCAGAATGGAATGAATCAGAAGGTGGAGTTATTAGATATGTCAAGTGTCTGTCAAAGTATGAAGGTTGAGGAACAAGGCACAGAATCAGAATTATTAGAGATAAGGAGAAAAGCAGAAAGGTGGACTTGCATAGAGGTGGAAAGGTGGACTTGAGCTGGAGTAGGCTCCAGAGGAGCAGAGTTGACTTGTGTGACACAGCATATGACACATTCCATCACTATCTTACATCACTTAACTCCATCTCCTTTTTGTGTTCCTGTTCCTCATCCCCTGTTATCATTAGTGAGCACTTCTCCACCAATTCTGCTACATGTATATATACTTACTTTTTACTTTGAATTCCTCAGTTGTTCTTTGCCCTCATTAGGCAGTGGCTGAGGTGAGTTTATTCTATATCTATTTACTACCCATAGCTAACCCCTAGTAGTCTGGGTAATCACTGTCCTCTTATAGTTTTTGTCAAAATGGATGCAAACTTCACACCACCACAAGTTGTGCCAGTTGGCTGGGTGTGTAGAGTCCAAAGTTTTGGTTTATTGTTGGATTAAATATGATCATATGTATTCAGTTTGTGTGGCATACTAGGATGAACCTCCACACAACCACCAATGGTTAGGATTCTGACTATTTCTGTGTGTTGCTGTGTAATTCATTCTGTATCATGCAGTGACTGTCTCAAGGGGCAAATGTCCTTGAAATGAAAGATGATGCACACAAATATCTTCACTCTGTTTTTAAATTTAGAATTACTTAAAAGCTGTCTTCATATCATTCCTCGTCCCGTGCAAAACTCTTCAGATTCAATTCTCGATGGATGATTGACAGGTGGGCTAGAGTTGCATGATTTACAGCGCAAGAAACTAAATCGTACAATAAGGGGAACGCAATTGCAAAATTGAAGCGGTCTTGCAGAGCGGTGCTAATCGAAATCGCGGAGAGCAAGAGAAAGAGGAATCAATGTGTAATATGTACGTCAGAGGTAGCGTGCAACACAGCAGAGGCGAATAATTCGTTCATCCGGAATCGTGATTTTTGTGATCTTCGTTCAACCGTGGCTTTCCCACCCAGCGGCCACAGCTTCCGAGAGGAGTGCGATATCTTGAGAAAGGTCAATGCCTTCCTTTATTGCATCCGCTTGGAAGGTTTCAAATAATCTTGTTCCGTCGCCAACGACGTTGGCTTCGGTGATCCAAGTCGACTGGGTCATGGGGTACCTACAACCAACCAGTTTCCAGTCAGTGAGTTACACGCTACACCAAGGAAGGGAGATTTACCCATCCCACTTCGCTAGCCACCAAAAGCTAGCATCGCCAGTCTTTTGCCGTCCGACGAGTCGTTCGACAAAGTATACGTCTGTGTTCTCCTCAGTGGGTTGAGGACAGTCAGGACGCATGCATGTGTCATCGCGTTTCCGGAGTGTCTGGCGTTTGGCAGCTGAGGTGGAAAATTGTGATTCATTGAGAGGCAGAAAACAGTCAGAAAACTTACATTGAATACTGCGAAACGAATACTTAGATCAAATTTACACCTGAGGGCTCGAAATAATTGACTCACTGGCACACTGGGCATATAAATACAGCCCATGGTTCCGGCCTTGGATCCCCTGGCTCGATACCTACGCACCCATAATGGTACCACATATCGCAGCTACACAGGTCAATCGCCAATTAGCTCGATTCGAGGCGTCCCGTGGAGTACACACTTATCACATTGGATGAACTGGTTGGTTAACGAAGAGAGTTCAGACACAGTAACTCAAACATGCACGGTGACGATCAAAGACACACCTGTTTATCCCATTTGTCGAAGGCGCGGTTCAATGCGGGCCACTCTCCCTCGCCCAGAGAAGGCATCTTCCCCTGCTTTGCAGAAGATGACGTTGTTGTGGATCCTGCCGTTGTGCGGGGACCGGAGCCAACCGGATTCGCCGGGGACGAATGTGGTATTTTCATTGCATGATTGGCAGGATCCCTCCGAGCGCGTTTTCGACTGGTGCTCGATCCTTGTCCCGCCTGGGAGAATCGTTGAGGTGTCGATACAGATGGTGGGGATTCCGGTTCGGCCATCACCACTTCACCATTCGAGACAAAGTACTTTCGGCGTGGCTTCGCCAGTGGTTTTGATCCACGTTTGGTTCTCTTCGGACGGCCTTCAAGCCTTTTTGACTCGTGTGGTCGAGCAGATTCTTCGTTTGTGCAGTCTTCGCCGTGCCTCCTGGATCTCTTGCTTTGGGGTGGAGATGAAGCCATACCGACAAAAGGAGCGCATGACCTAGCAACATTGTTCGTAGCTTCAGGTGTGGGAGGAATTGGGGGGGTAGGTGAAGGCGTCATGGTAGCAGGAAGCACCTTTGCTGGTGTCTGTAGTGGCATGTCACCTCGCGTCAGCGGATCATCACATATAAATCACGACGTCGACGTACGGCAACTGACACCGATCGTCCTTCCTCTTCTCTGTTTCGGACGTCGTTATCACCACTAGTGCCGATCACAGCGCCACCACCCTTGCCAGCACCATCTTCCTCCTGGACCACTTCCCTACTTTCCCCAGCATCCCACTTCCTCTTCAACCCTCTCATGGACTCCGGCACCCTCAAATGAATCCTAAGCGGTTCCCGCCTCGCAAGCAGAGCAAGCTCACTCAAACATGCACTCGGCCCACCGGCTGGTCGCGATCGCCCTCTTCCAGACACAAGTGAGCTCACCTCCGACGCGGGGCGGACGTGGGGAGTCGAGTGTGTGAAACGAAGGGGGTTCGGATTGGATTCGCTGAAAGCGTGTGAAGCCAATGGGGCACGATACGGCTCTGAGCGGCGTCCTCTGTTGCCATTGGTCAACGCCCCGAGTGTTTTCGTTCTTCGTTTCCTCCCCTGCGCACGGGGGAGATATGCACCAATGGGCTCGTTGTCTTCGAGGGAACGTAAGTCGTCAGCTACTTCTGTTTCTGCATCTTCACCCAGCGAGTTGAGTGGAAATAGTGAACCTTCTAGGAGGTGTAGTGCACCTGGGGATCCGGGGTCAATGTGGATAGGTGAGTGTTGATTGAGCATGGATGGGTTGATGGTAGGCAAGGCCAACGGCGACGAGGACGATGACGAGGTTGGGTACGCTAGGTGGTCATCGGGCTTTTCATTTTCAGACATGCTAGGGAGCTCGGAGTGGACTGACGGTAATCGAGATGGGTAATTAGAAGGCAATGGAAGGAGAGCTATCACATCCGTCACAGACGTCGTCGTCGTCTCAGGCGTACCGAGCATGAGCGCACGCCAGACCTCATCCTCGTCATATGTTTGATGGGAATCAGAAGGCGTAAGATCGCGTGAGGGCACCACCGAAGTCGAGGGCAGGGAGGATTGCAGTACCAATGGGCGGGAAAGATCATGTTCGTTAGCTGGGGGATGTGATAGGTCCAAGTCACCACGGCGCTCAAGATCGACATCCTGATCTACTTCCGAACCTACAGGTGAACCGCCACTGCCGGAAAGGTGGGACGTATCAGACGAAGGTAGGATAGACCCATCGACTGGCTCCGGTGAATATGTGATAGATGTAGCAGGCACTGAGGTCGCCCCAGTCGGTTTGTCAACCACTGCGTGGCCGCGGTCAGAACCTGTCCACCCGTTGCTATTCAGAGCAGTCGCGTTCTCCTCGCCAACACCTCCTCCACAACGTTCCACAAGGCTCAGATCATCATGTCCCACTAGCACAGTCACACCTTCTTCCTCAAGCTGTCTAACTTCAAATGGCGACGGAGAAGGTGGAGGAGGTGTCACGAACGATGTTATCTGTGGAAGTATTCCGCGTTTGGAACGATACTCCTGCAAGGGTTGTTGACCCAGGCTGTGGTGCGCTTCATGAGACTCTGCCCCTTGCTCTTGTTCCAATGATGATAAAGGGGGGGTCAAGGATAGGGGAGTGGACATCGTTAGGAAGTTCGGATAGAATGGTGTGAGTGGGCTTATGGTTGGGTCTGTGACGGCTTCAGGCTTGTTGGAGTTGTTCGGTAATGGCACCAACTCAGTATCAGGGTAATGGTATGGACAGATGCCCGCGATAGGGTCAGAAAAGGAAGTGGGGGGGGGAGACGGTGCCCTTCCTTCCCCAGCGTGATCAGATACCAAATGTCCAAGCTTTCCTACCGCTGGGGACACGGGCTTTGGAAAAAAATACCTCCCATTTGTAACAGAAACCTCTAGTACCAACCCTACCTCTGCCTCAGAAACCATCTGTGAGTCCTCGACACCGCATCCGGCTTGAGATTCCTGCCCGTCGCACTGGGCCGAATCCATCAGTCCTCCATTTTCCAGATCACGAAACGCCGACGCGGACCGGTTACGGTCACCTGTGCCACGCCCGTTATCCGGTGAAGAGGTAACAGGTGAGGGAGGCGACCTCATGTTGGTCGGGGCCAGGGTTGGCGTGCTGGCCCCAGTCACCTGGGGCGCTTGGTTATTTGTCTGCGCACTGACAGCAGTCTCGGGGTGCGAAGAGAGGGAGAGGATGGGAGCAGACACCGCGCGCAAAGTTGGCATGGGTGATTGTGTGGGTGGAAGCAACAAAGGCTGGAGAGGCACGCTTTTACGGTCTGTGCATTGTGATGAGGTACTATCGGGGCTCGCCATGGTGTTTGTTGTTTTGGATACGTGTGGACAGGGGGACTGGGAAAGATACTCTGGGGTATCGGCAGATAAACGAGCTGGACAAGCAGGGTTAGGATAACTGAAGTATTCCTCACTCTGAAACTGAGTAATATGGCGTATACACAATGAATAGGACACCGAACACGTTGACAGCGAACGTATGCCGAATGCAAGAGGGACTAAGGATGAAGAAAGTCCTGTGGACCCTGAGATGACAACCTGAACACATCTTTCCTAAGAAAGCGGACAACGATCTTTCAGGTATCAGCAGACGAGACCAACTTGACATCCAACCAGTAACTGTTGCAATGCCCGAAGAGGCACCCACGTCCACACCATAGAAACGAGAATGAAATCAAAACTCACCAGGGATCCCAGTATATCCACCAAGCGTCGCTGCAATCAAAAAGATGCACATTCACTCAGCTTCTTGAATTGAACCGTAACATACAAAGGGAGGGTGGCGAATAAACAGAAACCACGCATTCCCAGTTACGGCGATGTTGAGAGTACTCACCTGAATCAGCATTCCGATCAAAGGGCGTCAATCCTGGGCCATGAAGACGAGAGGAGATGGAACAGGCAGACGGAACTTGTTGGGTAGGTGAGGACGGACACGCTTGCACCCCAGCGTCTGCGCATCCTGTACATATCGGGAAGATTATCGGTTAGTCGAGACGCCGAGTGAAGATTGGAAAAACAATATGTGAAGCAGGACGCAAATGGTTGCGACGGACCAACGCAGATGCACACATATACGCGCATGTAACCGCCGGAACGAAAAAATAGTGCTTGTATTCACGAGGGACGTACGTTTTGCAGGCAATGCAGGAATTAATGGTAGCGTTCCTGATTTAGGTGCTAGAGCTGATGTTGAAGGGGGTAAGGATGGCGCAGACTGGTAATCATATGCAGGCAGGATCGCAGAAATAGGTTTTAATGTTGGTTGTTGCCAAGGTAATGCTGTCGTTGATTGTGGTAGTGGTAATTGAGAGTGTTCCTGTGCTAAGTTACTTGCAACTGGAGGAAGACGGGGTGAGGGCGGAGGTGAAGTCGTTGCTTCCCTACGAATCACTGGTAGATCTGCAAGAGGACCATGTTCATTGTAGCGAAAAATACGTAGGAAAGAGGAAATACACCCACGCGCTTCACAGGGACCACTTTCACGACTGAGCAACTCCTCGATCGCAGACTCGATTGCTGCAAATCGATGTATGAAAGTAGGGGAATTTTCTGGCTCGAATGCAACCTCAACACCTTCCACTTCATGTTCTGGGTCAATGGTGGCCTCCCCGGCGTTCATCTTGCCTCCTCTCCCTCTGGCCTTTCCCCGTCCGCTTCCACGACCTCTACACCTCGTCTTCCTCGCACTGACACCAATAACACCCTCCAGTACACCCACGCGTTTTTCCATCTGCTTCTGCGCATTCCGTATGGCACGCAACTCAGCAAGAGCATCCGTTATATCTATTTGCACGGCGTTGAAGTCGGCCTCGAACGCAGTGAATTGGGTTTGAAAGGCTTTGAGGGGCGTTAGCAACGGTTCGAAGAGTAACGAGAGTTCGGAAGTGGGCCTCGACGGTGCAGGAATTGCAGTTAGGCTTTGCTCTGACGTAGAGGCTGGAGAAGGTGCGGATGGAGGTTGCGGCCCGGAGATGGGGGACGAAGAATGAGGTAAAAATGTGGATTGTATGCGAGGCAACGACGAGGCTTCGGGTTGAGGCTGTGGCGGAAGTTGAGAATACAACCAAGGTTGCGGTGACACTCCGTTGTGAGCAGGCACCATCGGTCTTGGGAACGATGTCACTGTTGGTGTCGGGGTTTTCGTCGAGTCCCTGTTTGTGTCCACACTCCCGCTTCGACTCCGACTCCCGTTTTGATTAGGGTGTCCATTATAGGGCGAGACTGTCCGAGGTGACGGGTCCATTCCAGCTCCAGGGTAGGACACGACGCCCGAGCTAGGTGGACCGTACGCAGTGCTGGGCATTGCTATTTGAAAGTTGAAGAATGATGAGTATGCGTCCTGCAAGCTTGTGCGCGACGATGAACTACAGTTGTGCTGGGCCATTGCTGACACTGACAGTGATCATAAAGCGATATCGATCTGAGTGGTGAGCACGTATAAGTAACTAAATCTGCAACTCCCACGGTAGTTCTCTCAGACGGAAACGACAAATCCTCTCACACCGGGGATTTCAATGTTTTGAGCACTTCAGTCACCCCCTAAAATGGTACCTATTGACAAACTCTATAAGAGGGCAGTGGTTACCCAGACTACTACACGCGACGATGGCCTAGATACGAAAAATATATCCACCGCGATCTTTGTCCACCCAATATCGCTACAGTATATCAGGGATGGTTTCTTCGCTAGGTCACAGAAATACCGCGGAAAAAAAAATTAGTCTATCTCTGATTTGTTATGTCACTGCATTGTGTTGTTGATATCTCTCGGATCCGTGTGAGATATCCTGCAGATATATTTCTCCCGGTAGTCAGAATCTCAATTAGCGAAGTAAAAAATCACAACAATGGCAAGGCTTGAACTCGAGCACTCGAATACTTCAGAAAGTTGGGGCGAAATTAACCACTAAGCCATGAGGCCGACATCATGTTCCACAATGCGAGGAATATGAATTGTTGGCACCAGCAAGCTCATTATGACCTGGTCTACTGATAGTACCATAGTAGCTATTTATCGAGTTTGAACTATTAACATTATGTAGAGTGGAAAGTTAATAGAGGTCAGTATTGGATTAGTAGCATTAACATCATGTAGAGTAGAAAGTTAATAGAGGATTAGTAGTATCTTAATCATTACTACCTAATGACCCTGTGGGGACTTGGTGAAATTTCCCAAAGTCTTCAATTCATATCCCAGCGATATCGTGGCAAGTATGTTGGCATTGTGTCAACGCCGTGTCTCTCACGGATATTGTAATAGGATATATGGTAAAGATCTCCACAGTCTCTCGGTAATATTTATATTATATCACTCAAATACTTTCTGCACAACCTATGAAACCTAAATTAGCCATCTGGATGTGTAGGATTAGTTATGAGTAGTAAACAGGTATGGAATAAACTCACCTCAGCCACTGCCTAACTTAGGGCAAAGAATGACTGAGGAATCCAAAGTGAGAAATAAGTATATATAGATATAGATATAGATATGTAGCAGAGTAGGCAGAGAAGTGCTTGCTAATAATAACAGGGGAGTAGGAACAGGAACAAAAAGGAGATGGGGTTAAGTGATGTAAGGAAATGATGGACTGCCCCTGGAGGCTTGGGAATGATGATAAGAAAAGGATGATGAAGTCTGATAACAGTCCATGCAAGTTCCAGACAGATTCTGAGTGGACACTGAGACTCTGAGCAATTCTACCTGATGGCAGAGCAGAGATCACAGCCTCCAGGTTTGTGAGACTCCATAATTGGTGTTCTGGTTCCGGAGTTCACTGTACTTTGTCACCCTGGGTTCAATCCCTGTCTAGTCCACTTTTCTGGCAAATTTTGTCACCTATTGTGTAGGTTGTAATGCTACTGTAGCATTTTGACCTTAGGTTCAGGGGAGTCCAACCATGACACCATTGAACACTAGGTTTGCTAGTTCTCAGGTGACTGTGACCTGTGACAAACCTACAGGTGTCAAATGGTAGCAAGCATGGTGCCAGAGATCGGAGGGTCAGAGTGATGACAAGAATGCTAGCTTCAAGTGTTGATAGAGGACTTAAGTGGACAGGACAAAAGGAGTGATCAAAGTCAATATTTGAACTGCAGAATAGAGAATACAAGAACAGTTTATATACTACAGTGACAAGTAAACACAGAGGGCAACAAAGTACTGGAGTTGGACAGAATATGAGTCAGAAATTGGAACGAGTTAGGAGGAGTCAAGGTGAGTTAGAATGAGTCAAAGTAAGTCAGAATGGAATGAATTGGAAGGTGGGATTACTAGATATGTCAAGTGTCTGTCAAAGTATGAAGGATGAGGAACAAGGCACAGAATTGGAAGTATTAGAGATACATAAGCAGCAAAGTGGACTTGGTGAGAAGCAGAGAAGTGGACTTGTGTATAGGCAGGAAAGCAGAGTTGATCCAGAGTAGGCTCTGGAGGAGCAGAATTGACTTGCATGACATGGGACATGACAGCTATCCTTGACCCCACAAGATGCCCTCCCATTGACAGCTCCATTTCTCTATCCATGATGCATCCCTTTTGACCTTCCAGATTGTTTCACCAAGTCCCCCATCCCCTCTCATGTAATTTGTGACACTCTACTTTGCTCATTTGGCCAAGTGTGGCTTGATGGTCCAACATCAATCTGTGACCCAAGATTCCCTACCTCCCCACTCGCATTTTGGGTCCTTCCATACTGGAGGGATCTAGCACAACTGGTGGAGCTTAAGGGCACCTGGGAGATGACATGGTCATGGGTTGCAATGCAGCAGATGGACCCAGGTCTTAGGACTGATATCCAGCAGATCCTGTGCAGTATGGGCTGGGGTGTCACACTGCAGGGTCCTGCAAATGGGCTGATTGCATATGAATTTGCAGAGTCCCTGTCATCTGCTGCTATCAAAGGTTGTTTCATTGATGACATGATCAATGAAATTGCAGAATGTGCTGCTCTCTGACGTAATGAGGCATGAACAGAGTCAAAGAGTGAGTCCTTTGAGCAAGCAACAGAGGTGGTACAGCGTCTTCTCTTTTCCATACTGCCATTGTTGCTTGCAGCCTTGCTCGTCCTGCATGGGCTCTTCTCCCCTTGTTCTTTCTTTTCAGCATTCAAACTCTCTGTTTACACTCATTTCCCCCCTTTTTAACCACCACCAATCTCAGTCACTACTTAGCTACTCCTAAATCCCTCGACACTGACTTTTTGCGATGGCAGACCCTTCCAACGAAGTGTGCCCTAATTTCGCCTCCAACTTCTACTGACCAATATGAGATGTGTTGCTGGTTAATGCAGAGAATGAGCAACAAATCCTCGACAACTTGGCCCAGATGTGGACTGCAGAACATGACCAATGAGTCACCGCTTGGAATGAAAGACAATGCATAGAAGCCCTGCTTGCTGAAGAAGTGGAAGAGGTTCGTGTAGTGCAGGAACGAGCAGCCCAACGTCTCATAGATGACGAAGCAGAAAGGGAGCATGTGGAGCTGGAAAAAAAGAAACCTAAGATGAATGATTTTGACGACAAGGCCGAAGTCAGAAACATCATCATTCCTTGTCCCTCCCAGTATGCTGTCCTAAAGCTAAAGAATTTCGAATTCATAGAGTTGTGGTACTTCTCACCTGAGGGCTGCAGAGACATGGCCAAGAGCAGCAGCTCCACTATGGAAGACACTTTTGGCATTGCAAAGGTGGATGACATCCTTACCATGCGACCCGTTGCAGCCCTCAAGCAATCCTGCAACATAGTAAACAATTGTGACTTACCCATTTCAGATTTCTTTCGCGCCAAGAATAGCTTCTTAGTTCACATTGAGCACATGAACTGGCCAAAGAGACACATCAATGCCCTAGTAGAGTTCTTTTGGCATCTCGAGAACCATCTGATTCGTAATTGCCGGCATGGCAACACAGTCATGCTGCTATACGCACATCATGTCCACAGGTCATGGCACGACAATCTGAAGCACGGAACTGACTTCAACATCTCGAAAGTCAATGACACTCTAATGAACACCTTGAATTAAGAGGTCATAGACCAGAGGCATGATGACATGTTCCATGAGGCAAGTTCCCACTCCCCTTAAAATGATAGAAGCCCAAACTAACCTCTTTCTTCTGTCACAAATCCCCTCTGTCCCATCACCACACCTCACATCACACTGTCTGGGTCATCTGGTCATATGGCCTGTCCCCTGCTACCACTACCCTTGTGACTTGCTATCCCTGTTTTTCTACAGACGTGCAATCCCTGCCTTGTGGACGTGCTATCCCCGTCTCACCATGGACATGCTACCCCTGTCTTCTCGGACATGCTACCCCCACTCTTACAAATGTACTATACCCATTCCCCATGGGCACCCTGTTGTCCCCTATCATATGGGCATCTTATCAACCCATGCATTATGGACATGCTCCCTTGTCACCCTTCCCATTGCATCTTTTGCTGCCGCCTGTCTGTCTTACAGCTAGAAAATGCTGCCCCCCCTTCCCCCAGTCGGCAGTCTTGCCAACAATTCCAGCACAATCACACTTTCCCTGATGACAAACACCAGAGATCTTTCTGCCAGTGTAGTGCTCAATCACAATCCCCCAACTGAATCCCTTCCAACAAAGCAGGGCCAACCTCACTTGACCATACCAACCAGCCAAAATTGCGGAATTTCTCTGCCAGCACAGGCAAACAGGGCCGCTCTGCCTGCACCATCTGCCTTGGCCATTTCCCACACAATGTCAAAGCATGCACCTCCAGCACTCTTTGGGATGGCTCTGAGGCCCCCTGAAAGCATAGCCCTGACAGACGAATCACCAACCAGAGGGGCACAGTCCTATGCTTCAACTGGCAGTGCCATAACGGGTGTGAATCTACTTCACACAGTTCTGAGCATGAATGTTCTGGCTGTGGGAGTAAGTCACATGGTGCCCAATCCTGCCCTTGATGCCCGAAGGATTAAAGCACTCACCCCCTACCAGCACTCATCATGGATGCATGTACTTAGCATTACAGGACTACTTGATAGATATCCAAATATCCCACATGAGTTACAGTACAGCTTTAGTGGCAGGATCCCTTTAATTACCCAGACTTTTACTCCCCCTAATACCACTTCCATCATGGAGCATGCCGAAGTTTTTGCGAGGATCATAGAGCTTGAACCCTCAAAGGGCCGGTACATCAACCCATACTCTGAAGCGGAAATAGAAGAGGCCCTGGGCCCTTTCCAAACAGCCCCAATGTCCCTCATTCCAAAACTGGGCAAGCTGGATAAATTTCATTTAATCCAAGACTTATCCTTCCCACATTCCCCATCAGCCCCAAATCCCTCTATTAATTCCCTAGTTAATCCAGATTCATTCCCCTGCACATACAGTACCTTCCACACAATATGCTTGCTCATTGTGCACCTCCCCTTGGGCTCCCAGGCAGCAATACATGATGTGGCTGAAGCCTAAAGAACCATCCCGATACACCAATCCCAGTGGCTGGGCTCAGTTGTCCGCCTGGCAGATGATTCTTTCACAGTTGACACTGGCCTCTGCTTTGGTTTCACACCCTCAGCCAGCATCTATGGTGAATTAGCAGGTGCAGGTGCAGACATCTTCCGAGTTTCCAGAATTGGCCCTATTTGTTATGCTTGTGAGATCCTAAGAGCTTGCAGAAATAACACCAACAAGTTCAACAAGGATAGTTGAACTAGATCTAGTATCAGAAGTCTTTAATGGCAGACTATAGGCCAATTGAGTGAAGCATAGCTCAGAGGATCAAGGGATTGCTGGTTAAGCAATGTATTGTGTAGATCTAGCTTGGGTTGTATCTAAGCAAAGTACAAGGTTTATATACAGCATAGAGATGTGCACGGACCAAGATGAGAGATAAAGGCAATTGGAAGGAAAGGGAAAGAACATCATAGAAGGAACACAGCCAAGAGACTTTAGCTCGAGAGATTTGTTAGACAATTACCAAGAAAGGAAATAGATAAAGAAATGGCCATGTGATCAAAGAAAAGAAAAAGATAGGGGTTGTCCAATATACATATTGTAACACCATTTCAAGATGGGCTGATGACCATATTTTCTTTCAAATTCTAAAGAAGCACTTACCTGTCATATACCATGTCCCGACAAACCAACTCCACTCCTCTGGAGCCTACTCCAGACTAACTCTGTCTCTCTGGCCTTATTAAGTCCGCTTTTCCGCTTTTCCACTTTTCCGCTTTTCCGCCTTATCACTTGCCGCCTTTCCACTTATCTCTCTTACCCCTGATCCCTGTACCTTGTTCCTCATCCCCTGTGAAAGTTGACTATGTTCCGGTCAGCTCCTGTATGTCTAAATATGATATAAGCCTAGATAAGCATAGATAAACATATGAAATATATCCAGATCTGATTGAAAATCTGTTCTTGGTGATGTTCTTAGGTGCACATCAACTAGTACTAACACTAAGACATAAGGTGCCGTGTCTTCTTATTACATGCTAGCTGCGCATGCAACAAGTAGACACAGTTTGCTACTACCACAAGGCTAACATGCGGCCACCACACAGCTCTGGGCTACATATCTGAGTTTCTCCTCCACTTTCCCACCAAGTCTCTCTCATCACGTCCTTTCTCAGTTGTACTCGACTTCATGCAACCTAGTTCAAGCTTGCAGAACAACAACTCTCTATGGTCATGCTCACCAAGTATCCAAGGCCACTTGGTATTGACACCTTGAGCAAGCGGTTACGCATGAGGAGAAGGAAAGAATACGCACAGCAAATTTCCCAGTGCTTGCACTACCAGAGCAGCCTGAGTCAAGTGCAGGCCCCAGCCGCTCAGGAGTGCAACCGCCTAGCAAAAGTATTGCTGATGATGGAGCTTCGTCCAAGCGTACCATAGAGGGTGAAAGTTATTACCTTGCATGACGCAAGCGTGCTAAGGATTCAGCTTCACAGGTGAGTTTTTTTTTTGACTCTATACACCAAGAAGAAACTAACTAGTAGCCTTGTTTAACAGACAAATGAGTCGGCCACTCCAGCTGAGGCAGGAAGTTGGGGTACACAAGACATCCCACTGCCTCAACCAGAACTACCTGGTGATGAACCCATTCCACCATGTTAACCTCCTCGTCCACCACCACCGTCTCCTCCTCCTCCTCCTCCACCACCAC
>KN825635.1:0-15417 GCA_000827395.1 Paxillus rubicundulus Ve08.2h10 | reverse complement strand
ATGACTAGAGTCAAATCCCTAGGTAGGGCATTAGATTGGTAGTTGGTACCCTAAGCATCGGCCGGATGGTCTAGCGGTAGGGGCAGCAGCTGTAAGCCCCCTGACGAGAACTGTCGCGTGTTCGAAACCGCTGCATCCGCTTCTTTACCTGGAACTTGTCATACTGTACATGTGATCCACCACATGGCCCGGCCCCTATCTTCGGAGAAGGGCGTCCCGACGGATGACTAAGCAGGTGGACAGCCCGGCATGACCTCTTGTGCACACAGACAAAGCACTGTGACGCCGTAGGCGTCACAGCGCCCATGCTACTTCTATATAGCAAAACACATTTTCCTGATGTCCTTCCCCAACAGACAAGGGTTGTTGGATTATCAGATGAGTGGCTCAAACTTCCAGAAGATGATCAGGCTGTGCAGATGGTGACTCAAACATACATAGGGTGCTGATGGCACTGATGGGGTGGGCTGATGAAGGTGCTGGAGGCAGGAAAGGCCTCAGCAGGTCACATACTGTGTAAATCCATTGATATGGCTTATATTGGCCAGTTCACACAAATAGGCCATTGGCCTGATGTTTCTGGTTGTACAGATGGTGACTCCGACATACATAGGGGGCTGATGGAGCCAAGGGGGCAGGCCAATGAAGGCACTGGAGGCAGGAAAGGCCTTGGTGGGTCAGATACAGCATAAATACATTGATATGGCTTATATTGGCCAGTTTGCACAAATATGCCATTGGGGTGGTGTTTCTGGGTATATAGATGGTGACTCCGACATAAATAGTGTGCCAACAGAGCCAATGGGGCGGGCTGATGAAGGCACTGGAGGCAGGAAAGGCCTCAGTGGGTCAGACACTGTAATAATATGACCTTAGGTTCGTCAATTTTTCAAAAATCTGAAAGATCATAACGCAATTTCTTATCGGAGCACATTGGCAAGGACTTTTCCCCCCATTTGCGACATGTGATGAACTTATGGTCGTATTACTACAGTTCTGTGTAAATACATTGATGTGGCTCATATGGGCCCACTTTGGGGAATAGGCCATTGGCCTGATGTTTCTGGCTGTGTAGATGGTGATTCTGACATACATAGCATCAGTATTTTGACAAAAATCTTATTTGAACTTATTTGAACTTAGCAAGCTAATTTTTTTGTCCCAAGCTCAGTAAGTAACATTAGTCAAAAAGTAATTTTAGCATTGCCTCTTGAACTCAGTCTTACAAAGCTTAATGGCTACTAGAACTTAGCATACTTATATCATTGACCAAAAAGTCACATAAGACTGATAAGTACAAAAAATAATTAAACGAAGCTAAGACAGTAAGAATGTTGCAACATAATTTCAGAAACAAGCTGGTGGGGCTATAAAAAAAAAGGGATAGAAACAAATGGGTGGGGTGAAATACATGTGGGTAGGGTGAAATGCATGTGGGTGGGTCCATTTTCAAGGCAGTGGATCCATTTTCAACACGCCAGGTCTACTTTCAAGACAGCAGGGTTATGTTGAGGCAAAAGGATCCATTTTGGGGTGGTGGGTCCATTCATGATGCAGCAGGTTCATTTTCAACAAGTTGGGTCTGCTATTGGGATGGCAGGGTCGTATTCTAGGCAGTGTGTCATGGTAATGAGCAAGTGGGGTAAAATGTGTGCAGGAGGGGTGAAAAATGAGTAGGCACAGGTGACAGGTTTGTTTTTGAGGTGGTGAATCCATTTTTGAACATGTTGGGTCTGCTTTAAAAATGGTGGGATCATTATTGAGGTGATGGGATCCATTTTGAGGTGGCAGGTCCAGTTGTGATGCAGCGGGTCCATTTTCAACAAGCCAGATCTGCTATGGAGACAGTGGAATCATATTCAAGGCAGCAGGTCCATTTTTATGCAGTGGGTTGGTTTTCGACATGGCAGGTCCACTTTTGAGATGATGGGGTCACTCTTGAAGCAGCAGTCCAATTTGAGGTGATGTATCCAATTTTGAGGCAGTGGCCCTGTCCCCAATATGTCTGATGGGTGCATTTGTGAGGTAGTGGGTCCATTTTCAAGGCTGAGTGAGATACTGTGACTTGAGAGACTGGGATGAGTCCACTGATGTGTCAGTCACATGGCCTTGAATTTTGAAAATTTGACAAAGTTTGTGCCATTAGGACAAACAAGTACTTACTGTAGCACTTAAACTAATATTTTTGACCAGTTCTCATTTTTCATTCCAACTTGAACTGGAGTAGAGAATGCCATGGATTCAGGCAACATGAAGACCTCTTTGCCTTCCATTTAGGCACCCACCCCCCCTGGCCCAAAACACCCCACTCATGATTCAGCATCCCACACTTATGCCTCAAAAACAGATGGACTACCTCAAAATGGACTGTTGCCTCAAAAACAGACCCAATGTGTCTAAACTGGACCCACCACCTCACAAAGGACCTGCCATCTCAAAACCAACCGTGTTGCCTCACAAACAAACCTGTCACCTCAAATGTGAACCTAACATGTTGGGGACAGGGCTACTGCCTTAGAATTGGATCCATCATCTCAATTTGGACCCACTGCCTCCAAAACAGACCCATCACCTCAACCATCATCTCAAAAATGGACCCATCATCTCAAGCTGACCCACCACCCCACAAATGGACTCATCACCTCAAAAAAATCATGTTGCCTTCAAAGCAGACCCAAAATGGACCCACTGCTTCAAATACAACCCCACCACCCCAATAGCAGACCTGACTTGTTGAAAACAGACCTGCCACATCATGAATGGACCTGCTGTCCAAAAATGGATCCCATTGCCTCAATAATATCCCCATTGCCTCCACCACCTCAAGAATGGACCCGCCCACATGCATTTCACCCCACCTGTTTGTTTCTATCCATTTTTGTATATAGCCCCACCAGCTTGTTTCTGAAATTATGTTGCAGCGTTCTTACTGTCTTAGCTTCATTTAACTACTTTTTGTACTTATCAGTCTTATGTATGTAACCTTTTTGTCAATGATATAAATATGCTAAGTTCTATTAGCCATTAGGCTTTATAAGACTGAGTTCAAGAGGCAATGCTAAAATTACTTTTTGACTAATGTTGCTTACTGAGCTTGGGACAAAATTTTTAGCTTGCTAAGTTCAAATAAGTTCAAATAAGATTTTTGTCGAAATACTAATGCTCAAGGGATTCTGTGGACACTGAAAAGGCTCCTGGGAATTCCGGACCTTCAGGAGGTTCAGGAGTTTCTGCTGTGGGTTCTGGTTGTTGTCTGCCATGGCATTGAGCCCTTTGTGTGGCGTCCTCATTTACAGTCCATTGGTAGTCCTGATTCCGGTCAGCTTGTTGGTGTTGTTGATTGCTTCTCTGAACTCTGGCAACAATCTGGGCTGGCACAGGTCTTTCTGGAGAAGGAGGTCAGGGGTGGACAGGAGCAGGAGAAGGAGCAGGATCCATGTGAAGCTGCTCAAAGTGGTGTGTGAGGTTGTCAATGGTAGGACTCTGTGGTTGTTGTGCCTCCAGGGCATCTGGAGGTGCATTGTTGACTCCCACTATTCCATGCAAGTCTGGAGTTCTTTCTGTATCCTCATGCACCATCTCATGTTGCCTCAGAAGTATTCCCTCCCACTGTCCCTCAACAATGGGGACATTCCATGGGGCAAGGTTGCATGCAGAGATGGTTCTGGTCTCATCGAAGGTGACATGCCGGCTGGAGATGATGGTGTGATGTTTGATGTCCAGGAGTTTGTAAGCTTGTTGGCCATATGTGTAGTCAATCATGATACATTTCCATCAGTGTGAGCAGAATTTTCCTTTGCATTGTTCCTTTGGTATGTGAGTGTAGGCAGGGCAACCAAAGGGGGGGAAGATGGTGGGATTGACATGTTGGCGGAATAGGGTCTGATCAGGGTTTTCTCCGTGAAGTGTGGACATTGGACTTTGTGCAGTGGTGTAGGCGGCTGTGGCCATGGCATCTGCACAGAAGGACTTTGGGAGTCAGGACTCCTCCAGCATGGTGTTTGCAAGGAGGGATAGTGTTTGGTTCATCCACTCCACTAACCCGTTTTGCTCCAGAGTGTATGGGGTGGAGGTCTCATGCAGAGTTCCATCCTTTTGGAGTCGCTCTTGGAAGACCTCGTTGATGTATTCTCCTCCTCCATCACTCCAGATGAAGTCCACATAGGCTTCAGAGAATTTCTCTTGTCTGACCTCCATGTGGAAGAGCATTTGGACATCAATTTTCCAGTGGTTGTAGATCTGGAGTGCTTCCTTCTTGTATTTCATGAAGAAGATTTAAGGAAAGCAGCAGAAGTTGTCTACAATGATGATCCAGTACTTGTACCCTTCCCAGGATTGAGGAGTTATTGGACCTCCAACATCCATGTGGACCATTTGGAGTGCTTGGGTTGCACAGGGTTCCTCTAGGAGTTTGAATGAGAGCTTCTTCATCTTTCCAAGGATTCAGGCCTTACAGAAGGATGGAGTTCTGGTGAGGACATTGATCCCCCAGAGTTGTCCCCACTTGACCATGTGTTCGATCCACACTACAGAGATGTGTCCCATGCGCTGGTGGAGGAGGTTTATGTCCACCATAGCGTGTGCCACTTTCTTCAGAGATTCCAGAATCACGTTTGCATGATACAACCCCTGTCAATGAGTTCTGGTGAGAACCAGAGTTCTTTTCTTTTGGATGTAGCATGTGCTGGAACTCGCTGGGAAGATGGTGGAGAGTCCAGCAATAGAGAGGTGGTTTATGGAGATCAGGGAAATCTGGAATTCCAGAATGAGCAGGATATTGGTCAGGACGATTTTGTACTTCTTTCCTGAGATGGTGGAGAAGAGTGCAACTGTTCTGATTCCAATAGCAGAGGTTGTGGAGTTGTCTCCAAAAGCAACATGATGAGGTGGAACCAGCAGGGAGTAAGTCTGGAACCATGATCAGTGTGGTACCATGTGTGAAGTAGCTCTGGAGTCAATGACTATGGGATTTCTCCCACTGCCCTTGGGTTCGGACAACAAGTAGGCAAGAACATGTGCCATTAAAGACTTGGATACACCTTCAGTAACTATGTTCGCAATCTCTGGAGTTTTAGGGGTAATCTCCGGAGTGTCCTCTGTCGCATTTGCTTTCTCCTTCATTTTCTCCCATCTCTTTCCTCCTCCTTTTCTCAGCTCCTTTGTCCAACACTGATAGGCACAGCAGTCACCAGAGTTGTGTCTGGACTGTTGCTGGTGCTTGCACCAGAAGGCAGAGTTGGGCGGATGAGTGGAGGACTTGTTGGAGACCTTGAGAGTGGAGTCTGAGGATCTGGAAGGATTGAGGCACAGCTCCTCCGAGGTGATTCTGGTTTCCATGGCATCAAAAGTGAGTTTGCTATCTTCGGTGGTGTTAATGACGGAGGAGGTGAACATGTTCCATTCTGGAGTTTTCAGAAGGGAATTTAGGAGGATGAAGGCAAGGAGTCTGGTGTCCACCATGAACCTCATTCCAGCAAGGTAGGCTTGCAAAGTGCAGAGCAATGCAATGTGCTTGGAGATGGCGAAGCCTCTGGACCATGTGGAGTTGAACAACAGTTGTAATATATAGAAGGCAGAGATGAGGTTGGAAGCTTGGTGCATAGATAGGAGTGCATTGAAGAGGTCCTTTGCGGTGGTGTACATTTCCATTTTGAGGAAAAGGGCATTGCTGATGCTGTCCTGAATTATTCCATGTGCTCTCCCATTCTGCTCCATCCATTTCCAGACTTCTTTCACCATGGCTGTGCCAGAGATCATTGGAGATCCGGATAAGGTAGGGGAGACGGTTGAGGGACCAGGAATGCTGGGGGACATGGCAGGAACAGGTACAGTGGTGGTGGTACCTGGGATACTGAGGGATGTGATCGGACAAGTGTCAGTTCCCAGGACCACCCCTAGGACTTTCTCCCTCTGAAGTTTCGCCATGATCTGGAGTTCCCAGATTTGGAAGTTTGAGGGACCAATCAGAGTTGGACATGTGGGAGTGTCAGTGGAGGCTGTATTGGATGACATGGTAGAAGTCCCAAGTGTCCGGAGTTTGTCTGGATGCACACTGAGGGATTGCACAAGAGTTGAGTCATTCTGGAGAGGTTTCTTTCCACTAGTATGCGCTAGCAGGGCTCATAACCTGACAAAAACTATAAGTGGGCAGTGATTTCCCAGACTCAGCTGCTGCCAGAGAGGGGCAAAGAACGACTATATTCACCTATAAGAGGGTGTTGCTCTGTCACATAATGAGGTATGAGTGTAGTAACAGAGCCTTGTCTTTGGCCGAGCAGAGGTAAGTGGTGCAACCTTTTTTTCCTCTGTGCCACTTCCTCCATCTGTGGACTTCACTGCCCATGCAGACGACACCTTTGGCATCTCCAAGGTTGATGACCTGCTCACTGTCCGTCCCGTCGCCTCCATCAGAGCCTCATGCAATGCCTTCCCTGACCATGAGCTCTCTTTTTTGGAGTTCCTCAGCGCCAAAAACTGCTTCCTCGACTACGCCAAGAAAGCTAACTGGCCAAAGGCCAACTTGGACGCCCTCGCAAAGTTCTTCTGGTTCCTCGAAACTCACCCCTCGCTCCAACTCCCCCTTGGGGAAAGAATCATTCTCACATACGCTTCACGTGTCCACCTCGATTGGCACCGGGAACTCAAGGCAGGTAAAGGATACAACATTTTGGTAATCAACAGTCGCCTATTGGACACCGTCTCCAGGGATGTTGAAGGGCACAATAACGACCGTATCAAATCTAAGGTGAGTAATGTTTCCCCCCCCACTCCCGCCCCCCCATCTCACCTTGCTTCTCTCCCCCAAAACCTTTTACACCCCAACCTTATGACCTCCATCGGTGATTGGCACGTCCCCCCCAATATATCACCCTGTGCAATCACGATTAC
This sequence comes from Paxillus rubicundulus Ve08.2h10, assembly GCA_000827395.1. Lineage (NCBI taxonomy): Eukaryota > Fungi > Basidiomycota > Agaricomycetes > Boletales > Paxillaceae > Paxillus > Paxillus rubicundulus. The sequence continues at coordinate 8,529 of KN825635.1, read as the reverse complement.
CATTGCAACCGCGCCAAACAACCAACCCCATACCCCCCCATGACATGGTGCTGTGGACAATGTCCTGCCATTGTCCCCACCCACAGATGCTTGACTTCCTGGATAGAGCCGAGTTGTTGTTGAGTCACCAAGAGGCGAGGTCCTTCCGCCCTCATGATGCATCCTACAACCTCAGATGCAACCGCAACCCGCACTCCCTATCCCCAGGCCCACCCCACGAACATCACCTGAGGGAGCACATGCACACCCAGCCCCACACCCCCCATCATCAAGAATCATCACATTCACACTCCCATTCACCCAAGCATGGCTCTCGCAGGTGCTCCAAAAGCAAAACCGGCAGGTCAGCCTGCCCCCTCTGCCTGGGGTAGTTTCAACACGATGTGCGAAACTGTGACAAAACCAAATTATGGGATGGCTCCCCCACTCGCTGCCACCGCAACCCTGAGGGACGCCTCGTCAACCCAAAGGGACAGACCGTCTGCACAGACTGGCAGTGGCCCTTTGGCTGCTGATCCAAACACGTGCCCATCCACGAATGCTCTGGATGTGGGGACACCAGCCACGGGGCTCAAGCATGCCCTAAGGCTCAGAAGAACTAAGGCATTAACTCCCTACATTCCCGAAGCATGGGAATCTAATACAATGATACCTGTCCATACTTGATGGTTTCCATCACAGTTTTTCCATAGGCCTTACCAACCTACCCCTTTCCTACAGTCCCCCTAATAACCCCTCAGTCAATGAACATGCTCTCATCTTCAGAGAAATCGTAGATAAGGAAATAGCCAAGGGTTGTTACATAGGGCCCCTCAACCACAAAACCATCGAGAACTTACTCGGCCCAATTCAGACAGCACCCCTCTCCCTCGTTCCCAAAGTGGGGAAACCCAGAAAATTTTGCCTTGTACAGAACCTTTCATTCCCCCACAACCCCATATCCCCAACTATCACGTCCATTAACTCTTGAGTAGACCCCAATTCATTTCCAACACACTATAGTACCTTCCATATCATGTCATTACTTATTTCCTGTCTTCTGCCTGGATCTGAAGCGGCTGTTAGAGACTTTGCAGAAGCCTACAGAACCATTCCCTCCCACCCCTCCCAATGGCCCTCACTGGCCATCCACCTGTCTGATAACAAATTCGCCATTGACACCTCATTATGTTTCAGTTTCACACCTTCTGGGGGCATTTATGGCAAGGTAGGCGAAGCAGGCATGGACATCATGAGACACTATGGCATCGGACCCATTGCCAGATGGGTAGACAACCACATCTTTTTTGCATATGGTGTGAATTTATATCCTCATACAACCACACTCGATCCCAACTAGCTGAGCAGATCTCTCACAAAGGAGGTTATGTCTTAAGAGGAGGACATGCATGGTTTTCTGGAGGCAAGCTCCCTAATGACGTAGTAGAAGAATTCGACAAAGATCTGGCCTGCCCTCTGAAGGACCTCTCCGGCATGACCCCCCGACCCTACTCCGACCAATAATTTTGTTACAACTTCAACGACATCAACACCATCTCGGATCAGCTCAGAATACCGTGGGAAATATCTAAGGACATTCCATTCACCGACAAACCTACATTTATTGGTTTACTGTGGGACCTATCAAACTGCACCATTACACTAACCGAGTCCAAAAGATTGAAATACATCAATGCAATCACAGAATGGGAGAAGGAGCATATGCACACCCTCCACGAGGTCCAAAAACCACACGGTAAGCTCCTACACGCCTCAATAATATTCCCTGCCAGCTGCACATACCTCACCAACCTCGAGGCCATGCTCAGTATCTTTGGCGATAACTCATTCCTACCCAGAACTCCCCTTGGGAAATGCTGAACGACATGAAATGGTGGAAGAGCACCCTCAACCACCTTCCCCTCGCATCCATCCCACTCCCCAACTTCCAGCAAGTGCTCAACTTTCGCGCCTTCTCCGATGCCAGCATGGGGTTCAGAATCGGCATCATCATCAGTGAAAGATGGTGAGCATGGCGTCTCAAGCCTGGATGGCAGTGTGATGGCCATGAGATTGGCTGGGCTGAGAGCATCGTATTTGAACTACTCATTCACACCATTCTCAGTACATGCCCCCCCCACCTTCATTTCAAGGTTTTCGGAGACAACATTGGTGTGGTCGAAGCCTGGGTGAATGGCTGCAGCAGGAATAGAAGAGTCAATGAGGTGTTCAAACGAATACACACAGTTTTACAGGACTCTTGATGCAAGGTCATCGCCCGTTATGTCCCCAGTGCATCCAACCCAGCCAACCCCCCATCCCATGGCATATTTCCCCCCACATGTCTTCTCCTCCCAAGACCCTACACTCCCCCAGACCTCCAACCATTCATTGAAGATTGTGATGTCGACTGTCTCCACGTCCTCCCTGCCCCCACCTCTTGACCTCGGCCCTCTCACAGGAGAAGTCAGTCACCCAATCCTCCCAGGTCGCCCTTAACCCCCCAGACACCGCTGACAGAGTTGTCCATCCACTCAAAAGGCCAAAAATGACTTCCTCTGAGACCAATCTCCCCCTGTGTCCCTTTCTCCTTTGGCCCGTGTGCAAGGCAAAGCATCAACTTCTGCTCTGGTCCCCCATTAGACCCCATTCCACCCTAGACTCCAAATCCATCCTATCCTGCAACAACATACAGCACATCTACAATGTAATTGTGCATGCATGGGCTGACAGCACCAAAGAGACTTACGGATCCGGCCTCCTGGCCTATCACATATTTTGTGACCACAAGAACGTACCAGAGCCAGATCGAGCCCCCACCATCCCCTCCATTATCTCAGCATTCATCTCAGCCCTCGCAGGCTCATACTCTGGCAGTGCAGTCTCCAACTATGTCAACAGTGTGAGGGCATGGCACACCGACCATGGACTCAAGTGGGCCTTGAACGACACCAAAACAGAAGCCCTCCTAAAGGCAGCATCGTCTCTGGCTCCCCCCCAGTCAAAGAGGCCTCCCTGAGAACCCTACACTGTCAACTTGCTCATATCCATCCAAAATTACCTTGACCTTACTTCCCCCCTCCACACAGCTGTCTTTGCTTGCCTCACCATGGCTTTTTACGCCACGGTGCACATGGGCGAGCTTACCACCAAAACCCTGTTGTCTTTTGACCCCCTCTCTCACATCAAGCCTTCTGACGTATGTGTAGAGTGTGACTGCCAGGGCAACACAGTCACTAACTTTCACCTACCCAAATCGAAGTCAGCCCCAAATGGAGAGGATATCAATTGGGCTAGACAGGTCGGCCCATTAGACCCCCACACAACCTTTGAGAACCACCTAGAGATCCACTTGCCCCCTTGCAATGGACCGCTGTTCGCATACCGCAAGGGGAGGGGCCACAAAGCACTCACCAAGGGCAAGTTCCTCTCGGTGCTTGTGTCCGCACTCAAAGTGTCTGGAAGACCCTCAATGCAAGGCCATGGCATACGTATCAGCTCGACCCTTGAATACCTACTCAGAAATATACCATTCGACATCATCAAGGTCAAGGGCAGATGGGCAAGCAACACATTTCTGGTTTATCTCCACCATCACACACAAATACTTGCCCCGTACATGCAAGCTCAACCTTCCCTACACGAGTCATTCCTCAGACTCACCCTTCCCCCAGTCAGATAACTTCATAAGTACTCATCATCCTCCTCCTAACCCTCGGGCGTGTGGCTCCCGCTCCATGCGTCGTCAGACAACTAGTCTACAGGTCAGCAGCTCACCACAGCCCTAGGACAATCCGGAGTTGGACAGCGCTTCATGCTGTCGCCCATTTCCCCACTTGCATACTACCTCGTTTTCTCACTAATATAATCATTGTCACCATATACTACCTTCGTCTTACTCATCCCAATGATAACCCCATCTCATTCCTTCCCTTTGGCCACTGGCCCAAAGTGAATGCCAAAGAGCAGTGATTGCCCAGACTACTAGGGATTAGCTAGGAGTAATAGATAGGTATAAAGGAAACTCACCTCAGCCACTTCCAAAGAGGGGCAAAGAACAACTGAGGAATCCAAAGTGAAAACTAAGTATATATATGTAGTGGAGTGGGCAGAGAAGCGCTCGCTAATGATAATAGAGGGAATAGGAACAGGAACAAGGGGGAGATGGAATTAAGCAATGTAGGAAACTGATGGAGTGTTCCTGGAGGCTTGGGAGTGATGACGAGTAAGGAATGATGAGATGTGATAAGAGTCCACACAGGTTCTGCATGGATTCCGAGCAGATCTACCTGGCAGTGGAGCAGAGGTACAAACTCTGATATTCTGGAAGTGCAGAGTTGGTGTTCCGGTTCTGGAGTTCACTGTATTTTGTCATGTCTGTCACCATCAACCCCAATCACAGCAAGTTAAACTTTGTTCAAGCTGTGGAGTTGTATTTGCTTCCAGATTTCCTTCCCATGCTCAAGGAATATATTTGCTGGTGCTCCAACAATAGTGACATTGTCAGAACATTGGAAACATTTAATATACTCAATGTGTTGCAATATCTTGGACACCCCTTATCTTTTTCTTGATCACCTGAACCATTGTACCATCACATGACCTAACCTCACTTAGGTCTTTATCTATTTTCTTTCTTGTCAATTGTTCAACCAGTTTCTCGAGCTAAAGTCCTATGGCCATGTTCCTTCTATGACCCTCCTTCTCTTTCCTACCAATATCCTTTATCTCTTGGCTGGTCTGTGCACACTTCCCAACAGTATATAAACCCTGTACTTGGCTTGGATACAACCCAAGCTAGATCTACACAATATATTGCTTTACCAGCAATCCCTTGATCCTCTGAGCTACACTTCACTCAATTGGCCTACAGTCTGCCAGTAAAGACTTCTTGATACTAGATATAGTTTGACTATCCTTGTTGAACTTGTTGGTGTTATTGCTGCATGTCATATTCCATGTCACACAAGTCAACTCTGCTCCTCTGGAGCCCACTCTGGACCATGTCTGCTTTACTGCCCATATGCAAGTCCATGTCTCCACCTTCCCATTTCTCTGCATCTCTGCTTTCCCATTTCTCTGCATTTCTGCCTCCTTCTAATACTTCTGTTCCTGTGCCTTGATTTCTTATCATTCATATCTTTGACAGATGTTTGACATCTCTAATATTCCACCTTCCAATTACTTCTGCTCTGACTCACTTTGACTCCCCTTGACTCATTCCGATATTTCCAACTCACATTCCACCCAACTCCGGTACTCCAGTACCCTCCGTGTTTACTTGTCCCCTTAGTATATAAACTCATCTTGTACTTTGTATTCCACAGTTCAAATATCAACTTTGATCACTCCTCTTCCCTGTCCACCCTAAGTCCCTTGCTCGGCACTTGAAGCCAGTCTTGTCATCACTCTGACCCTCCAACCTCCAACCTCCAACCTCCAACCTCCAACCACCTTTTACTACTCTGTACTGCCATCACTCAGCTCTGGTGCTACTCCATACCTCTGCCCCTTTGTAAATACCGGACTGAACTCGGACAAGGGCACAACACATAAGTTGAAGTCAATGTCCGCTCCACCTCCAACAGCTCCGGACAGCCTGGAGGACTTCCGATCTCAACACTGCAAGCTCTTAGGATCTTACCAGTGTAACACAAGGTTTGGTATGAATTCCATGTTCAACAGTACTCCTCTTCTCAAGCATCAATTATCATGCCAAGTCAAGCTGTCCAAGCCTCTCTGCCCTCAGCAATGTTCCCTTTTGGCAACTGTGATGCTGTGCTTCTGGATACAGATGGACAGAGCCTTCATAATCCTGGCTGTAAGTGCGTTCAGGTTTCTGAAATGATACAAACTCATTTTATTCATACAAATTGTGTGGCACAAGTTTGGGTGGTATTTCAATTGTTGCCCCCCCCTCATTCTGGAGACAAGCTGCCTGACATCTTTTCCACTCCCCTTGTCTACATTCAACCATTCAAACCATCATTGAGAAAGATGCCACACAGCTTCAGGTACTCAAAAGAGCTCTCCTCCCTGACAATTTGCGTCCTCCTTCACTGCATCACCTAGGACTTGTTATCCCTTTGACAGAGGTAACTCATGCAGTTGATTTGGTCCCAGTGTTTGGCCAGGAAGTAAACCATACAGTGACAGCTGCAATGTCTCAGGAACATTATAACTGCTTTTATCTTAATTTTTATGCAGACAAGGAGATTTTTGATGCTTCCTTCTCATTCACAGAAATGAACTGGGCAGAATCCAAGGATGAGGAGTAGTACATAGAGCAAGTTGCCAGTGATTACTTAACTATGATCATGCTTGTCATTTTGAAGAATAGTATTGTTTTTTTGCTAGCATCAGATCATGATAAGGATCTCATCTTTGCAAGCAAGATAGCACTAATACCATTATCAGTTACCACACAAGTGATCCTTGACTAGTCAACCAATTGAATGGCTTGTTTGCCATGAACATAACATGTCATAAGCCATCAAGTACTAGCAAACTTAAGCATTCATTTCAGTGTTTTGCAGATGTGTCAAATCAGTGCTTCAGCACTGCAGTACTGACCAAGTTAGATCTGGACCCACGGACATGATTATAGTGCTATATATTGGGTATGGGATGGCTTGGTTAAATGTTGCTGTGTAACTAATACTGGCTGAACTAGGACTGGGCAGATGACTATGGCAAAACTTGAACTTGAATTTGAATTTTATCCAAGTCATAGCTAGTCTGTATGCAGTGTTATGCATGTCCACTCATCCTGAAATATTTCCATGGACCCTCTAGAGCCTGGAAAGCATCAGGACAATGGAACATTTTCATCAATACAGTGGTACCAGGTGTACTTTGCAGCTGGTACCCATCCAGGAGTAGGGTATGGTGTCCAGTGCGTCCAATTAGCATCAAAACAATCCAAATGTATGTATAGTATAGCATATATGGGACCATCTGAGGCCTCCTGGATGTCACTTACACCTTGTCATCATATGATCCCAACTTGCTGCTGGGTCCTCAAGGGGTAGGACAACCAGCCCCAAAAAAATGGCAACATTACAAGGTTATATGGTCATGTGCCAGCTTGATATTATTGCTAGGGACAGTCAAGGGGGTGTATATTAAGCTTCAAAAAGTTTCGGGATTGTATCTTATCAATTTATCTCATGGCATCTAAGGTTTTAGGCAAGAACAGTCATCCAAAAAAGAAATGCACAGTACTTTTTGTAGCTCTCACTCTATAATATTTTTCTTGTTGGTTTTCTGGGGATGTTGGATATTGGATCATGTACTATACACTTCTAGCTCTCTAATGAGCCTTACAACATGGTGTGGGGTGATGTGGTTGAGGAGATATGGGCAATTGAAATGATTATGTCATCCTGTGCATTTCCTTTTTGAGTCACTGTACATCCATTGTTCTCATCATTTGATGTCGAGCTAATGGTAAAAACCCTCAGACCACAAAATGAAGAAGAGCCATTCCACACTTTGCAATGTAATCAAACAAATTTTTGGTGTGCTGAAATGTCAATGGTGATTTTGCAACTTGCCCTGAGTATAGCATGGCCATTCAAGTGCATATCCCCACAGCACTACATGCAATACACAATTTTATTCATAACAATGATCCCAACATCTTTGAGCAGGATTCCCAAGGGGATCTGGTTGAGATTTATTATGATGTTGGTTGGGGGATGCTTGCAGAAGGGCCATCTGATGCTGCAGAGAGGTGGTGTGCTGATACTCAGCATGGTTGCATCATGGAAGAGATGTGGGCTGACTACCTGGACAAACACAGATGATGGAGGCTTCCATTACCAGGTAGCACTACAAACTAGCATGATTTTATTCTGTATTGATGGAACAGCTTGAATGATACTACTCAAACAGGGGATGGGGAATGAGTCTAAATGACACGAAAAATAAGCTGTTCCTATGAACACTCCATTCCATCCTCATCTTGCTGAGGGGCCAGGGTATTTAGCTCTTGGAGAGTTCTCTTCAACCACACAACCCATGTCTTGTCTGGAAAATTGGCAAAAATAATTGCCTTTGATGGGTTGTTGGAGAGGTAATCAGCAACATCTAGCTGCTGTGACTCTGTGAGAAATTCATGTCTAGACAGAAGGACAATAGAACAGGAGAGGGGATCAGAACTATTTTGTGTGAATGTCTTTCCGAAACCTTCAAAAACATGGACCATCTTTGCCATGGATTCACTTCCTTCTCGCTGTGCCTTTACAGTAGCAGATGGTGGTTGCATGCATTTCCAAGAGCTACCCTCAGACCCAACCACTGAGGTTGAATCATTGTCCAGCTTGCACTTTGAACAACTGATACTTGTCAGCCCCAAAGTTGGGGCTGAGCTAGCATTGGAACTGAGGAATGTTGATGGAACAGAGGGGGAGATGGCTTTGGGGTTGACAGTTGTGGTGGATGGATATGCAGTCTCAGGAGGTCTGAGACCAGAAGGGCTGGGTGTCACAGCTGTTGCTGAATGAATGGGATTGGTTGTAATGTCATTGTTGGCAGAAATAGAGAGTT
>KN825634.1:869-15506 GCA_000827395.1 Paxillus rubicundulus Ve08.2h10 | reverse complement strand
TCTGGATGAAACAATGTCGTCTTTGAACAATGTTGTCTTCGGTGGCTGGTCCCAACCTGCAAATTTGGTCATGTCATATTGTATATTTGTCATACGGTACAATACATTATACATTATACAAAATTTTACAATTTTCCTGCCATCCACAATGGGATTCATGAAAAGTCAATACAGTACGAGATTTATACATTACGATCACATACATTATGAGCAAGTCAACTGTAACTACGCTTTTTTCAAAATCAATTCAAAACTTGTTCAACGTCACAAATCCGGAACCTAGAGAACTCCCGTAGACCTGTTTTCCGTCGACTGTAGGTCGTAGAATTGCGAAAAATATCGTAGTTAGATTGATTTTGAATAAACTCTACATTGTCACGCTTTATCACGTGACATTGGATGAAACTGTGTGAGCCCTATCTTAGCACTTGATCTATGGCAACTGCAGGCCAAAAGAAGCAATGTACGAAACAGCGCAAGTGATATTCAGCTGGGTGAAACTACAGGTGGTCACCCTCATCAAGCAGGAACGACCACAGGGCATCTGCGCGCTTGAAATCGTGGTGTACGATACTTACTAGCCAGCGTTCCTTCCGCACCTTATCGAGTAATGTTCTGTGCGGCGAATCCGGAGCATAGAACGACGCCCATTCTGCCCATATCGCGAAGGCCTCGTCCTACGAGTCGTGTCACTGGCGACGAGGGTGGATCGAACGCTATGAACCCACCTTCCAGGTCAAGAACGACTCCTGCTCGATAATAGTAGTTTGCACTATTTCCTGTCCAGGGAAAACACCCCACGTCACCGCATTCCGTCCATGCTCGGGCACGTTGGTCCTGCATTCTCCCTAACGTGCGATACGTTGGGTTGTCAATCCATACAGAAAAACCATAGCCTACCTGGACGTTCGCCGCAAAAAAATGAACCCAACCACTCCCCTCCTTCTGGATCTTTTGCTCAATCTGATCTACAACTCTTTCTTCGGCAAAAAATTCAACAAATCCCTTCTGGGAGACGTAGCCACCTCTAGGACCCCAACCAAAGATCTCGTCAGTGGAGTTGACGTTCTCGATCGCAGGTTGAGAACAGACAGTCCACAGTCCTTTACTTGTAAGTTTCTTCAGGCTGTCAAGGATTGTTTCTGATTCGGAAGATAGCGGTGAGGAGGAGAATGGTGTTGTCGACACTTTCGAGTCGAGATAATCCTGGAATAGCTCAGTCAGCTCCTCTATAGTGCTCGGATCACCCCAGTGAGGTTGCACGGCATAGACCTAAGAGGACAGTAAACCTCGAGGATGGAGAATATTCTAGCGCATCCCTACATTGATCCCCAGGCCACCCCACTGATCTTGTGCACCAAAAGCAGGACTTTTGTAGTCTCCAAATCGTCCATTCGGGAAGTCGTCCCATGTCGCCGCGTTATTGAGTTCTCCGCGTCCTGGAGGTTCCACTTCTAATATCGGCTTGCTAGTCAGTGCATTCGCGGCAGTAGTGGTTGCGTTGCTTGGTGTGATCACCAAGTCCGAGCGAGGAAGTGGAGGATGAAGGAGAGGAGCGGGGGAATCCTGTGCTCGAACTCAGTCGACACGGCGAAGATAGGCTAAATGCAAACGTACAGCGATAAGCTGATTCCTGACGACTGGGCCGCCATCAGCCCACTGAAGGCTCTCTAGGACAAGCTGGACACTTTTCTCGAGATTTAACGTGCAGAAATGCACGCCAGGAACGAGGCTTCCTTCAGTGATTTTACATATGATGTCGACGGCGAGACAAACACCATACTCTTTGACGAGTTTGTCGTCATGCTTTAGGTTGTTTGAATAGGAGATCGGCTGACCAGGTGATTACTTACTCGGATGGCGTCTAGGTCGGCCATGATTTTTGGCGGAACCTGGGCCCCACAAAGCTTAATGACTCTGAGAAAGGATGAATATGTTTGTATGGGCATGACGCCAGGTATGATGTGAACGGTGATGCCTTCATGTCATGAGTAGTGGGCGCACTGGTCTGCCAATTCACTGACCTTTGCTTCTAACCTTCTTGACCCAGTCAATGAAACGATCTGCATCATAGAAGAGTTGTGTCACGACAAAGTCCGCTCCAGCGTCCACTTTTTGTTTTAGGATGTCGAAGTTACCTTCTTCGTCCGTTTCATTGTTTGGGTGTCCTTCTGGGTACGCTGTATCGCGAGCAGGTCGACGTCATTCTTATGTGTGAATTGGAGTGAGATGATTACCTGCAACACCTATGCAAAAATAGGATGAGAATTCCGGGGAAGAACGGATATATTTGACGAGATCTAATCCAGAAGTGAACCGCGAATCAATTGGCGTCCAATGCTCTTCTCCACGAGGGGGATCTGCGTGACCGAATAAGACTCCCATGACATAACAATAGTTTGAAACGGAAATGACTGACCACCACGGAGCGCCAGAATATTCTGTATGCCCCGTGCTTTCGCAGCCTACAACTTTCGTTAGTGCATGACAGAAGGGATCAAACGGCCAACGTACGCGTAATACATCGTCGACCATACCAGGGAGCATGTTCGAGCATGTTAGATGTAAAATAGTATCGATACCATACTCGGACTGGGTCAACCCGGCGAGATCAAGACTTCTGTCTTTAGTGGAACCTCCAGCACCCCAGGTTACACTAATTGCGATGGGGTGGAGCGTAGAGAGACGCGATATTCGAGAAATTAGATTTTCAAATCCCTGTACATCGTTGAGAGGGGAGCTGATATAGCCTCGTGCACGGAACACACCTGGTCAGTTCGAGGAGGGAAGAACTCGAACGTATAGAAAGGATGTGGAGATATATGTGCTGCGATCTTTTCTGATAATTTCATTGTGCAGATTCGGATGAGGACACCGGGAACTTCAATGTTTTTCGATGCTTAGAATACGTTCCAGAATTTCGAAATATTATATTACATATACCCCTATGGGTGAGAAATACCATATTTAAGTGGTCAACACAATAACTAAGAAAATATTCTACCATGTGGAGAATTCTGTTGAATGTGTAGTTAATAGTACACATTAGGTATATAGTTCACACGCTTTGTAAATACAAAGTCAGCAACCATATGGACTTTGAATAAGACTTCTTGACTTCTAACCACTACCATCGCCTTTAAGCTCACTCAACATTTTGTAGGTAAGCCAAGTACCTGCATAATGACAAAATACAGTGAACTCCGGAACCAGAACACCAACTTCGCTTTCCCGAAATGTCGGAGTTTGTATCTCCACTTTCCTGGAACGTTGGAGTTTGTACCTTAATTCCATCTCCCCCTTGTTCCTGTTCCTATTCCCTTGATTATCATTAGTGAGCGCTTCTCTGCCCACTCCGCTACATATATATATACTTACTTTTCACTTCGGATTCCTCAGTCATTCTTTGCTCCTCTCTGGCAGCAGCTGAGGTGAGTTTACTTTATACCTATCTATTACTCCTAGCTAATCCCTAGTAGTCTGGGCAATCACTGCCCTATTATAGTTTTTGTCACATAGTATACTAGCTTCCAATAGGTTATAAGCCCTGGTGGCACAAGTGTGAGCATCTCACCTCTGCCACTTGGCAATGCCTACAATTGCCTTACCATGCAACTTTTTGCTGGCATTGAGTGAATGGTGTTATGTTCAAAGCAAGTATCTTGCTAGAACACATGTGACAAAGTCAAAAACCATGGGGAGACTATGTCTCTACTGATTTTAGGCTCTAGGTGTCACCTTGAGTGATTTCTCACCTTTATTCTTTGTTTTTACATTGAAAGATTCTGATATTTTATCCTAGACCTCAAAACCAAACCATGTCCTCCAACAACAACAACTTGCTCACCTCTGCCATTCCCAACTTGAATGGCTCCAACTACCTTGCATGGGCTCCCAAAATGATGAACTTCCTTCAGGCTTCCAGACTCATCTGGGTCAACCCTGCTCCCGCCTTTGCCAAGATGACTGTGCATTTTACATGTCTGAAGGAGTTCAAGTACAAGATTCCCAACAGAGTCCAGGTGATGATTGTTCTTGCTAAACTCCCTCAGTACATGAATGTGGTAGCCCACCTTCTAAATATCAACTTGGATGATATTACCATCCAATCCATTGAGTGCATGGCCACAATGGCATGGCAGCAGTACTCTAGCAGGCGCAAGCCTAATGAGCAGTCTGCCAATAAGATTACCGCCATCAAGTGCAAGGATTAGGACCCCCCAGTTCTCCCAGCAACAGCAGCCTCAGTAGCAAGGGAGCTTGTCATCCAACAAGAAGAAAAAGAGGAGGGGCAAACACTCTGTAGAGGGGCAGGCAAAACAAGATCAGTGTCATCTCAATCATCTTGCAAACGAGCCACCCCCCTTCTTCACCTTTACCGTTATGTTGTCCATCCCTGAGGAACTGTCCTCATCAACTCCTACCGTCACCATTCCTGTTGACCCACGACAACTCTCTCACACCATGGGTATCCAACACTATGGACTGCCTGCCTTCCCTCACACCCAGTGTGCAGTTGATCTCACACATCACCTCAGAGTCACACCGACTTCTAAGACAGTCTGTTGTCTCGACCTGGTGGTAACCTGCCAGGATTTCGTCTTTGACTTTGATGTTCCTATTGTCAAGCACCCTTGTCTAGAGGAGTGCATTTCTGCCCTGGCTGCAAGTACCTCACTCGCACCAACATTTTGGTGGCAAAAAGCGGTCACCTAGTCTGCAGTACATAGGCCCTCCCACGTCATCCTGGGATGAAGACAACATTGTCAATGTCTTCAAATTGGAACACAGTGACGACAACATCAATGACTACTATGTCACCGATGTCCCAGCTGAGGACAAATTCCTCCACTCCTATATAGGAGAGGATGAAGTTTTCGGCCTGGAGGGTGGTGATGTTGCTATGAGGCAAGTTCCACCTCCTAACTCACACTACACAGATATCAACAAGCGACCTTCTTTGCCACAGCAGTTAGTTAGTATCTTCTTGTCTGTTGTAGATAGTGATGAATTTCATTTATCTACTCACCCGTATAACTTGTGTGACTTGTGTGAACAGCACAAGAATGAAGTACTAGAGCAATCTGTAAGAAACTCAGATATGTGGTTGCTTGATTCTGGAGCATCTTCCCACTTCACTGGCAACATTGATGATTTCGTTGAGTACCAAGATTTTGGAACACCATGTTCCACTCAGATTGCCAGTGGCTCTGCCCCTATCAAGGGCCAAGGCACAGTCCTCATATCGTCTCAAGCCAATACTGTGGGATTATTGCCAACTATATATATGCCAAGTCTCACTGTGAAGCTTATCTCACTGGGGACTTTATTGAAAGATAACTATCTTTATGCCCTCAGTGCAGGTCACAAAATCACTATTCATGATAAGTGTAGCAAGAAGAGTCTGATTTCTTTCCACTCGCATGGTGAAAGTACCATGTATTGGGTTCATGCACCCACTATTTGTAATCCAATCAGTGTGAACTTAGATTTCCTCACCATCAATTATGAATTTTTACACTGCCATCTCGCCCACCCTTCCAGGGATGTGCTGCGAGCAAGGCAAAGCACATTAAGGATTTCCTGGAGGTAACTATTCCACCGGTAGATCCAGGTTGTCCAGGCTGTCAGCTAGGCAAACAACCTAATCGCCCCTTCACACCTTGTGATGTGCACACAAAGGAACCCTTTGAGCTTATACACTCTGATCTCAAATCCTTTGAGGTTGAATCTTACCACCACCACAAGTATGTTATTGTCTTCTATGACAATTTCACATCTATGGCCTGGGTACAACACCTACAGTCTAAAGATCAGGCACTATCAGCTACAAAGGAGTTCCTCAAGTATGTACAAGTTCAGTACAAAGCCCAAGTCAAGGGCTGGATGTCCAATGTAGGGGGAGAATACAAATCAAAAGCCTTCTGGCAATTGATGCATGACCATGGCATTCATGTCTATGAGTCCGTGTTACATACCCCCCAGCAAAACGGATGAGCTGAACAGTTCATATGTATGCTCATGGATAAGGCTCAAGCAATGTGTCTTCATGCTTGTCTTCTGCCATCCTATCGGGAATTTGCAGTAATGCATGTGGCTCATGTCTATAACTGCACTCCCAAAAGGGGTTTGAATTGGAGAACCCCCTATGAGTTTTTATTTAAGGTTTCTCCAACAATTTCTCATCTTCGCATCTTCGGATGTGGTGCCTATGTGCACCTTCCTGCTGTTACATGTGGTGGCAAGCTGCAGGCTAAATCTCAGCTCATGATTTACTTGGGATGCGCCCCTGGAAATGATGCAAACTATCTTTCCGTGTGCCCAGATAATTCTCTGCACACCTACGCCCACACAATTTTTGATGAAATCTCTTCCCTTGCTGCCCAGGGGCTCATCCCCATAGGGCCATAAGCAAAGCCCCCCAACATTCTCATCAACACCCTCCCTTGGAGGCACCTCCATCTGATGATGGAAATGATGATGATGATATTCCTGAACCTCGCGGTTGTCAAACCTGTGAAGATCCTCCACCTCCTGTGTGAACACCCTCACTGGGATATTCCTCCTCATCCAAAGACTCCTCCTCCCACCCCTTGCGTCACCCCTCCAAGACAGAACCCCCATCTCGATGCACCACCTGCATTGCCACAACAGTCTGAGCGAACCCGCTGACCACCTGTTCAGCCAGGAAATGTTTATGGTGAACAGGAACATCCCGTATGACAGGTCAGGGACATTGAGAGAGAGAGTCACTGGAGGGAACTTACTGGACAAGCAGAGCCTTCTGCACCAGCTTCACCACCAGTTCCCGGAGCTATACCTCCTTCTCCATCCCCATCTGAAGACAATGTCATAAGGCTAGTCTGGGAAGGGGGACATGCACTGGTTTCCTACCTATGTGCAAAGGCCATCTCTATGGGAGAGGAATCCACCACCCCAAATTATCACAAATAGTCTTACTGTGATATCCTCCACTTACCACAGTCAGAACAAAAACTCTGGTCTGATGCATGTAAAGAGGAACTAGACATGCTGAAACAATGCAAAGTCTATGAAATAGTTGACCAACCCACTAACCATAAGGTTATTAAAAACTGTTGGATCTTCAACATCAAATCTGATGGTTGAAAGAAAGCTCGCCTTGTTGCAAAAGGATTCTCACAAGTTGAAGGTCTAGACTTTGATCAGATCTTCAGCCCTGTAGTGCAATGTATACTTGCCCTTTCTGCCTTAGAGGACTGGTATATTACCAGACTTGATGTGTGATCTGCCTACTTATATGGCAAACTTGATGAGGAAATTTACATGGTGTTCCCAGAAGGGTTCCTTCCTCCTCATTTGAAGGGAAAGGTCCTTAGACTTCTCCATGCTCTTTATAGGCTTAAACAAGCAGGTCTAGCTTGGTGGAATGTGCTCAATGAATCCATGTCAGAATTAGGCTTCAAGCAATTAAAGACAGATGCTGGCCTATTTGTCTATAGAAAAGGGAAAGACTTCATCCTCACTATCATATATGTTGACAATGCCCAATTCTGCAGTCCCAATACAGCCTTAGTTGACAAAATAAAGGCTGCCTTTATGAAAAGGTGGGAATACTGTGATATCGGGGACACCACAGAGTTCCTCCAAATGAAAATACGTTGAGAGAATTGCTGACTGCATATAGATCAGTGTGAATACCTTGACAATCTTATTGAGCAATGTGGAATGATCAATGCAAAGCCCACTTGTACACCTCTCCCTCAGGGGTATCAACCTGAGAAGAATGTAGCCCCTGTCAACCCGGAACTCTGTACACAATTCCAGACAGTAATAGGCTCATTAATGTACCTGATGTTTGGTACTTGCCCAGATATTGCTTATGCAGTAACACAAATGGCATGAATGGCTACCAATCCATCTCAAGAGCACCTTGATAAGGCTCTTTATATTCGCCGTTATCTTATCAGCACTCGTGACTACTCACTTGTATTCAATGGCAACTCTGGATGTGGTATTACCGCCTGCACAGACTCAGACTGGGGTGCAGATCCAGAAACTTGGCATTCCCAAACAGTATTCTACATTAAGTTGGTGAATGTAAATTTTCTCTGGAATCCACAGCTCCAGGAGGCCACAGCTCTGTCTTCTACTGAAGCAGAATATATGGCTTTGAGCAATTGTTCTCGCCAAGTCTTGTGGATCAAGCAAATGTTTTGGGAGATTGGTTTTGATCTTAAACCTATTCCTATTTGTGGCGACAATCAGGGGTCAATTTTTGTTGCAAACAACCCTGTGACTGAACATCACACAAAACATATCCCCATTTGCTACCACTTCATCAGAGACGCTGTCACTGATAAGCAAATTGAGATCTTCTATATTGAAAGGACTGACAATCCTGCTGATATGTTTACCAAGAACCTCAGATATGTCAAATTTGAGCAATGTAGATCTCAACTTGGTCTCATCTTCAATCATGCCACTAGCTGGAACTAGATCATGCATTGTTAACTACTCTTTTGCTTATGTGAAGAACTCTCACTTAGCAAGGGGAGTGTTGAATGTGTAATTAATAGAACATATTAGGTATATAGTTCACACACTTTGTAAATACAAAGTCAGCAACCATGCAGACTTTGAATAAGACTTCTTGACTTCTAACCACCACCATCACCTTTAAGCTCACTCAACATTTCGTAGGTAAGCCAAGTACCTGTGTAGTCTACTAGCTTCCAATAAATTCTGGGCGAGGTACAAATATAATCTTTTATGATGTCAATGTGGTTTAGAATGGGTGACTTCCCACAGCCTTAAGAATAAAAGATTGAAATGAAGTGGGGTGTCAAAATAATTTGAAATTAGTATAATCTGTGTGTTTGGTTAGCAGAATAAAGTGCAGACTTCAAGGATATATGTATTAGTGCAGAATAAACCCACTGTGACTGCTCTCAATCATGCATGATATCACAAGGTTGATCATGGTACAAGAAGCCAAGGCAGATGAAGGCAGACAAAGACTATAAGAGGGCAGTGATTGCCCAGACCAAGATAGCCCTGGAGCATTTACAGTAGACCTGGAGTGACAAAGTGAGAGAAAATACATAGGAAACAGAAGGAAGCCTCCTACCCAAAAAATGAAATGGAGAAGTTGTAGAGCTGGATGCACCTCACAATCTCTCTATGTGCCAATTTTATTTTGGTCAAGTGTTCACAGAGGAACGAGGCTTCAAAGCCAAGAACTTGAAATTAAAGGCTCAGTGCAAGGATTTCAAGTGCACATCTGGCTTGGTGGACTGTTGCTGTCATCACATTCTCTATAATCAACATGATTTCATCCATGTTGAGTCCCTCCTGGAGATCACCTGCAAGAGAAAGGGGTTCAGATTGTTATCTCTGCTGAAATTTCATTGTGAGCTTAATTTTATTGAGCAGTGTTGGGGTTACACAAAACAGCTGTACCACTGCTGTTCATTATCTTCAAAAGAGGCTGATCTGGAGCTCAATGTGATTATTCTGGATTCTGTCCCCATTGAGAGCATATGCAAGTAAGTCTCCATTCACCCAAGCTATGGTAACATTGGTTACATTACTTAGGCTTACTATGCTTTTCATGCAGGTTTGCTACTCAGTCACATTGCTTCATGGACCCCTATCACAAAGGCTTGGATGGGAAGCAAGCAGCTTGGGCAGCTAAGAAATACCATGGATAGTGTCCTCCCAGCAAGTCTGATGGATGAACTCGACCATGCAAAGCTCCTTTAACTTTTATTCCTATTGTATATACACATTATACTTGGTGCAACTATTAATTCAGTAGCTGTACTTACTCTTTACTTACCTTCTTAGTAGGCATTTGGTGGTTGCCTAATTCAGTAGTATCACTGGATATTTGTACCTTGGTCACACTAGTGTCACACTGTCAGAGGTTTACAGTAAGTGCTTGAGGGCTATCTTACTAGGGATTAGCTATGGGTAGTAAATAGGTATAGAATAAACTCACCTCAGCCACTGCCTACATCAGGAAAATTTTTCAATTGTTGATATTCCTAGATACATAAGATCAATAAGTTATCATTTTGGCATGGCCAGATAAATGTATATATAGTATTATATTTTTTAAATCATAAATTTTATCAATGGGTAATGGTATATATTCTCAGACAGCTATTTTATTTCTGATCAGTAGGTGACCATTCAAATCTCAATCTGACATGTCTTGGATAATACCTTTATAATACCTTATAATTATGATCAAACAGTGGTCATAATGGTACTTCATGATAATCAATCATGTTCTCTTTAGCATTCTGTTCTTAATCTAATCATTAATATCTATGCTTGTCATATACTGTACCATTTCCACCTTAGGTTCATCACATGTCACAAAATAGAAAAAAAGTCCTCACAGATGTGCCCCAATAAAAAATCAGGGTATGATCAGTCCAGATTTTCAGCAAATTAATGAACCTTAAGGTCAAAATGGTACAGCATATCATTAACTACCATGAAATGCCCTGATACTAGATGTAAGCATGGGAAATATTTGTCAGCAACTGTATAGTACACATTATATAAACCCAACCTCTTTCACTTTTTGTTTTCTTCACTCTTGTCTCTGAGTTTCATCTTGAGTGACTCTAGTCTCTGGAGTTTATAATTAGGTGAGTTTATACTTGTGTGAGGCCATTTGTAAATGTTTTATATCTTGATTTTTTTCGTTTTGTAGTTTTAAGTAATCAAAATGGTTGTTTGCAATGGTAGTCTAGCTAGTAGGTAAACTACATTTAGAATCAAACTAATACAATGCAACACAGGTCTTATTTAAGTTAACCAGCTAAGGGGATTGCACAATGTTGTTAAGATAGGCATTGTTCATACTCTACCAACATCATGTGATGAATTTTGTCATGCTTACACCTGTTTGAGGGAGAGGAAGCATTCCTTTTTCTATTAACTATTCCAGCAGCTAATATTAAAAGAAACCACTTTCAGGCATAGATGGAGAATACAGTCCCTCAGCTATGCCAGAGATTTTAATTTTAATTTCAGCTCAAATTCAAAAGATATAAGACAGAAACAGGATGTGGAGGAGACCTTAGTAGATGACAAAGCATTAGGATTCCATGAAAGGTTGTGCTACAGTAACTCAACACATCCAACCCTCCAAATTACCCATGCCAAAACACAAGCGTGCTGACTCTTCACATGCTAAAAGCCTGAAGAAGGCCAGACAAAGGTTACAGGATAAATTTTACAAAGAGAATGTTATTGTGCATACCACTCACTTGGAGTCAAAGAGACCATAGCAGTAAAAATAGACCACTGATCTCACTGCCATGACAATAGGAACCCACCAACAGTGGTACAGCACCAGTGGCACTGGACTCCATCCCATTGGAGAGGATGCAGCGGTGTGTTTGACTTGATACTGACTCATGCTGCTGACTCACACAATGATCAGATTTGAAACATGTTCTTTGCACTTCATGGATGCATATCACAAGGGCTTGAATGGAAAGAAAGCTGCATTTGTGGCCAGAAAATGCTGTGGTCACCAAACACTTCCCCTCAGTGTGTTTGACAACCTTGAGAGAGCTAACATGCCTGCTGCTTTTAGGTGATCTTTATTCAATATTTCAAGTCCATTCACTATTTTTTCTGTATCATATGACATTCCTTGTTTTGCCATAGCACATCTTACCTATTGTTTACACCTAGACATTTTATTGTAGTTGCTGTTGTATTTTCTTGAGCTTTGCAGTGTGAAACCCTGGGATCACCTTCAGATCCCACTTTGCACCAAAAGGAGGTGTGTCACAGAAATGTCACACCACATGATGTTGGTAGAGTATGAATAATGCCTATCTTATAGTGTGGATGTTTGATTTTTTTATACCCCAATAATGTTAATTATAATCTCTGATAATCCTTGATAACCCATGCAAACATTATAAACCTGATCATAAACATCATACTTGCCCATCCCTGCCAGGTCTATCAGGCTGATGTAAATTATATATAAGATGCTGATGATCAACTATCATCATACAGACTGGGATCATCAATTCAATTGGAATGACAGTTGTTGATCAATGCTAACAACACTCCCAGAGAACATAAAGCATTATCTATGTGTGTATCATTATGATATATGTTGTAAGGCTTTGCAGGATGGATAATGTTATACATGACATTATCTTTTCTTTAACAATTTCCTGATGTAAGAAGAGCAAAGAATGACTGAGGAATCCAAAGTAAGAAGTATATATACATGTAGCAGAGTGGGCAGAGAAGTGCTTACTAATGATAACAGGGGATAAGGAACAGGAACAAGAAAGGAGATGCAGTTAAGTGATGTAGGATAATGATAGGATGCCCCTGGAGGCTCAGGAGTAATGATAAGGAAAGGATAATAGAGCAGTACAACAGTCCACACAAGTTCTGGATCACCCCAAGTAACTCTGAGACTCTGAGCAGTTCTGCTTGGCGGTGAAGCAGAGTCATGATCTCTGGGTTTCCAAGATTCCAGAGTTGGTGTTCTGTTTCTGGAGTTCACTCTACTTTGTCAAAGGCTTCCTTGGGGGTGAAGAGAACAAGATTACACTAATTGCTGCTGCAATTGTTGGAGGGGTGGAAATCAGTTGTCAAATCTATATTGAAAACCACCATGAAAATTGACTCTATTTGTGCTGTATGACAGTCAGAATGACCATGCATCCATCACAAACATGGGGTTTGATGTGCAAACTTTTGTGTACATCCTTACATCTAGTTTTGCCACCTGCTGGCATGAAACTGTGATTACTTGCTGGAGCTCTTGGTCTCATCTTGCATTGTATAGACTTGACAATTTGTGAGATGAGCTTGCAGCAGATATTTGCCATCATCCCAGCCACTGTACCATGATACCTTACATTCAGGCTTAATGTTCTCCAGTCTATGCTACAGACCATCCCTGAGGCAAAAGTCAAGTGGCCCAGGCCTGAAGCTTCCAGTGCAGAGATTGACAAATACAGTGAACTCTAGAATCCAGAAACATGGAACCCATACAGTGACTCCATAAACCGTTGCAATGTTTGGCCTAAATGCAATGTGCAGGGCATATCACAAAAGGGCATTGGAATCTCGCTTAGCTCTGGTGATGCGCATTGTAGTAGTCACTCCTGGCTACAAATTGTGACAGAATACAGTGACCTCTGGAACCGGAACACTGACTCCACCCTTCTGGAATGTTGAACTTCATACCTCTGCTCCACCGCCAGGTGGATCCACTTGGACTTTTAGTGTTTGCTGGGAACTTGTACAGAACTCTTGTGGACCTTTATCATAGTTCATAATCCTTTTCTTGTCATCGCTCCAGAGCCTCCAGGGACACTCTATCACTTTCTTACATTGCTTATCTCCATTTCCCCCTTGTTCCTGTTCCTGTCCCCTTTATTATCATTAGCAAGTGCTTCTCCACCCACTCTGCTACATACATATACTTAGTTTTCACTTTGGATTCCTCAGTTTTTCTTTGCCCCTCTTTGGCAGCAGCTGAGGTGAGTTTACTTTATACCTATTTATTACTCCTAGCTAATTCCTATTAGTCTGGGAAATCACTGCCCTATTATAGTTTTTGTCAGGTTATGAGCCCCGCTAGCGCATACTAGTGGAAAGAAACCTCTCCAGAACGACTCAACTCTCATGCATCCCTCAGCGCGCATCCAGACCGACTCCGGACACTCGGGACTTCTACCATGTCGTCAAATACAGCCTCTGCTGACACTCCCACATGTCCGACTCTGATTGGTCCCTCAAACTTCCAAATCTGGAAACTCCGGATCATGGCAAAACTTCGGAGAGAAAAAGTCCTAGGCATGGCCCTGGGAACTGACACCTGTCAGATCACATCCCTTAGCATCCCAGGCACCACCACCTCTGCACCTGTTCCTGCCACGTCCCCCAGCATTCCTGGTCCCTCAACCATCTCCCCTTCCTTATCCGGATCTCCAACTATCTCCGGCACAGCCACAGCAGAGGAAGTCCGAAAATGGATGGAGTAGAACAAGAGAGCACATGGAATCATTCAGGACAGCATCAGCGATGCCCTTCTCCTCAAAACGGAAATGCACACCACCACCAAGGACCTCTTCAATGCACTTCTCTCCATCCACCAAGCGTCCAGCCTCGCCTCCACCTTCTACATATTCCAACAACTCTTCAACTCTGCATGGTCCAGAGGCTCCGCTATCTCTGAGCACATCGCGTCGCTCCACACTTTGGAAGCCCACCTTGCTGGAATGAAGTTCATGGTCAACACCAGACTCCTCACCTTCATCCTCCTAAATTCCCTTATGAAAACTCCGGAATGGAACATGTTCACCTCCTCTGTCATCAACACTGTCGAAGACAGCAAACTCACTTTCAACACTGTGGAAACCCACATCACCTCAGAGGAGGTGTGCCTCAATCCTTCCGGATCCTTGGACTCTGCCCTGAAGGTCTCCAACAACTCCTCCACTTGTCTGCCCAACTCTGCCGCCTGGTGCGAGCACCACCAACAGTCCAGACACAACTCCAATGACTGCTATGCCTATCAGTGTTGGGAAAAGGAGCTGAGAAAAGGAGGAGAAGGAAAGAGGTGGGAGAAAAAGAAGGAGAAAGCTAATGCGA